>CATIWF010059103.1:0-10496 GCA_949630135.1 Balakata baccata | reverse complement strand
AATCCAAAAAGGTTGTTTTGCTTTTATCTTTGTGTTCTTGTGTAGAATGCATGTTTTAAGGAACATTCAAGTAGGTTGATCACCTTCTTGTGGAGTGTTTTGAAATTGGAATTCAAAAACAAGTTTTCTTTATTCTAATTCTTGATCATCTTATCTAAGTAATCTGACTTCTAGCCTTCTTAGGAGTTGTTGTTGAATTGAGTTTTGGGGTTTTCATGTTAATGCTTTGGGGGTTCATATAGTTAATCCAAAGGGGTTCTCAAGCTTATTCATGGAGGTTCCATATCATTTGGTATCAGAGCCTGAAGTTGGGTCCATATCCCACTTCCGTACGCCAGATTTGAGAACGAACCTCCTTAAAGAGGGATGGAATGATACGTCCCAAGTCTGGGGGAGGTGTGGAATGGGTTTGGCCAAGTGGCATACAAAGTCGAAAGAGACTGGTGACCCTTGTTTGATCTAGGATAAAGGAATAGAGTTACGCCTCTGCTATCAGCTTAAGCTTTTGGCAGAATGGTAAGTGCTCTTTTTGGTTAAGCGTGTTGTAGCAGGGGCAATACTATGATGGGTGACCTCTTGGGAAATGCTTGGCTCAAGGAGGTTAAGCAGCCGATTAAGCATTGTTGAGTAGGGTTAGTACCAGGATGGACAACTGTTTAGGAATACCTTGGCCCAGTTGCATCATTATATGACCTAAAGAATCGCTAGCACATTCGGCACTGGTGGTTCAGATTAAATAAGGTAAAGGGGTATTGATGTGGAACTCCAAGAATGCCTTGAAACCCCTCAACAAAGTTAAGGCAACAAACCTTTGAGTTATGGTGACCAACAGTTGCAAATCTGACCCAAGCTAAATAAGTAGCAAGAACCAAGATTATGTGTAATGATCCGACCCAAGCTAAACAAAGTAGCAAGAACCAAGATTATGAAGCAAAAGAATAGCAAAAGCCACAAGCATTAGTACTTGATAAGTTTAACAATTTTTTAAAGTAATTAAAAGATGCAAATTAGCCTCTCTTAATGAAAAACACTCAAATTCCTTTTTATTCATAAGCTAATAAGTTCACAAGCCCATATGACTATTTATAGTGCAAAAGAGATCCAAGGAAAATGACAACTAATCTTATTCTAACTCAATTCCTAAAAAGTAGGCATTTATCCATAAAGTTAGGGATTACAATCTAATCTTTATCCTAATCACATAAAGATAGGGATAATCTAATTTAATCCCTTAAAAGTAGGGATATGACAACTAATAACACAAATCTTTGTAAATAAGGAAAAGTACTTGAATCCTACAAGAAAAAGGAAAACTAAGTACAATCTGATTATGTAACTTGGACCACACGAATATGGACTTAAAAAACATATCGAAGCCCAAACAATAAGCCCAACATGCCTCCCAAAGTTGCCCATAATTTGTGCCTATGCCTTGCATATGATCCCTTAAGTTGCACATGCATTGCACATGATTCTTCAAATATATCCACTTGATTTAATGGACTTGGACACCTTGTAATTAAGCCCAATTGACTTGAATTTTCATGAAAGACTCCCTTGATCTTCACTTTAGGCTTCCCTTCGCGTATTATTGGCCTATAACCTTGATTGTGCACTTTAAGCCCAATGTAACTTTCAAAACTCCAAATCTACCTGTTTTGGTTTGAAACACGACCAATTGCACTTTGGATCACCTCAAAGGGCTTTTGAACTTCCTTCGAGCCCACTTGAATGAAGTGAAGATCCTCCAATTCAACAATGCAAAATAGTTCTTCATGCTTGCTATCCGTGCATACATCAGGTATTCAACAAATTTACAAGGTAAGAGAACTATGTAGACTTTGATTCCTCTAAATTCCAGGAGGATACGTAGGCAACTTAATTAATGGTAAAAAAAATTAAGTTCAACAAATTAAGGTAAAGAGGTATTCAGCAAATTTACAAGGTAAGAGAACTACATATGCTTTGATTCCTCTAAACCCCAAGAGGATACATAAGCAACTTAATTAATGGTTAAAAAATTAAGTTCAAGCCAATTTATTACTTTTAATATTCTTTTCAAATTTTTTTCTCAAATTTACCTTCAATATTTTTTAAAATTACAGATAAATAGTCCATTTATAAATTTTTAACATTGTTACTTTCATTTTTTTTCCAAATTTATCTTAAATAATTTTTAAAATTAAGACTAAATATTCCACTTAAAGTTTTTTAAATTTATTACTTTTAAATGTTTTTCCAATTTAACAAAAATATTTATTTCTTCTCATATTTTTTTCTCAATTTGTACAATTAAATCCAATTACTTACAATTTATATAAATAATACACTATTTTAACCTTAATTATATTTATTTAACTAATAAATTATTCTCAATTATTAATTTTAAATTAAAAAATATTAAAAAATAACCGGCAGAACTAGGATCAGAACTGGCCAATTTTTGGAACTAACCCCTAGTCGGTTTTGGTCCGGTTCAAATTTTTTTAAATCATTGCACTAGTGGTTCCGAACCGTTGGCTAGATCTATTTTCATCATCTTGGTGTGGATACCATTAGAGACAAGACACATGTTGTAGTTTGCTACAACTCAACAAGTTGTTGAAGAATCAAGTTACATAAGAATACACAAAGGTAACCATCTAAACTATGTATAGTGAATTGCATGATTAATTATGGTCTTCATAAGGTTGGTCCTTGGATGGGTTTCATAAAAATTTTAAACTTCTGGTGTGCATGTATGAGATATGTCTTAGAAACCCAACAATGGAGGCAAGCATGATACATCCTCCCACTCACTATTGTCCAAGTGTTTCTTTTATGCCAATTGTTCATCAATAATTGCATCAACAACTGGAGGGAAGGGAAGCATCTCATCTAAGACATAGGCTATTTGTTCGGCCTTGAGAACAATTCTCAAGTTCCTAAGCTAGTCTAGGAAGTTAGGGCCATTCAACTTTTTTGACTCAATAATAGAGCGGAGATTCACGTTTAATGACATTATTCTAGCAACCTAGATGTAAATATGATCATATTAGAAGTATGTACACAAATGCATGATGTTAGGTCTTTAATAAAAAGCACTATGGCTCCCATTATTTTATTACGAACCCATACCTTTACTATGAACTCCCTGTTGGAAGTTCTCCTAGTGGGTCGTTATTCAATATCTCTAATAATGACCCTGCGTTTACCTAACATGCCACCTTAAGTCAATTTGTAGGTATCTTCATACCAATTGCATATGTATGCAACTACTGAATCCAGTGCTATCAACTAATTGATGTGTGTATGCTCATTGAGCTATCAATTCTTAATATATGTACATCATATGTATACTTACCTAACTTCACCTCTATTCAGATTGACCTTGGGTTTACCCAACACACCAATGTAATTAGTTAAAACTGGCCCATTAATAATGAAATCTTATTTATATGGTTTGAACATGTTCTTGTAGAGCGGGTTTGGGTGTACCCAACAATCCTAACTTTAATAAAACTCTCGTTCTCACCATATTAATGAAAGACATTAGTTTTAATATTATTAGGCAAAGGATTTAATTAATATTAGTCTTATCATGTTACAAGCAGGCATTATATATCTATACATCACAAATAGATATACAAGATAGCTACTCTAACTATATGACATGATTATGGACAATTTTTAGCACCAATCATTCGAGCCATGAAATGATTGGTTAGGTGAAACCTAGGTAAATGCATGGGATTACAACATAGTATAAAAACTATTTTCTATTCTATATCTTCTTGTATTGGCCACCATCTCCATTGTTGTCTTGCTCCTTGCACTTCAATTCTAACCTAAACCTATATAATTCTAATTACATAATTCTGTATAGAAACTTCTGAGAACAAGACCTTGTTATAGGACCTTGAGGCATGCTAATCGGACTAGAGACCTCTTGACCTTGATCCTCTTGTTGAATCCTTGAACCTTTGTGTATAGGCTGCTCTATAACAAGTGCTTATCTTCACTTCCAATGGCCTGACGCTGGCCTATGCCTCTAGTGGCCCCATGCTGGCCCATGTCTGCAGTGGCCTCATGCTGGCCCATGTCTGCCGTGGCCTTATGCTGGCCCATGTTTCCCATGGCCCCATTGCTCTTATCAAGTAGCTAACTAACAATTAAATCACCTTAAAATATAGTTAATTGATGCCAAATAGGATTTCATAATTGATACGAAACCCCAAGATTATAATAAATCCAAATCCCCAACACACAAATTCAGCATAAAACACAAATCCTAGATAAAGTGGTTTTGTCCTACTAAACCCCTAATTGACATGCAATCAGAAACTTAGATGATAGGATAGAAGAAAATAGATGAGAATAAACAAGGCCCTTGTGTTTTTAAACACATGGACTGGATTAAATAGGCTTAAAAATATTACATAAACATTCTAATTAGGCCCACATGCATGGATAAGAAGAAGGGGTTGTTTCTTTTCAAGCTTAAGGTCCATTGACCCATTCTTGATGGTCATGGCCTTTTCTCCAAAAAGCTTTTCCACAAATGGTATGAAAAATGCTTCATATGATTCTTTAAGTCTTTTGGCCTTCAATCTTGTAATTGGCCCACTTGGCATCTTCAAGTGCTCATCTCTAATTCTAGTGGCCCTATGCTGGGTCTCTAGTGGCGTTATGCTAGCCCATGTCATGGTTTTGGTGATGACTAGTAGGATTCACATCAATCCCTCCCTCCTCCAAAAGGTTTGTCCTTGAATCTAAATTCATGTCAAAAGGAGAAAGATTAGATACATTAAAAGTTGCAGACACTTGATACTCACCTAGCAAGACAATCTTATATACATTGTCACTAAATCACTCCAATACTTGGAATGGCCATCTCCTTTGGGATCTAGCTTGGACTACCTTTGGTGAGGAAATTGTTCCTTCCTGAAATGCACCCAAACCCAATCACTAGGTTCAAATAACACTTGCTTTCTTCCCTTGTTGGCCTTCTCATGCAAAGCTTTTAACCATTTCTGTCTTTTGCTTTCCATCTAAGCTAGAAATCTCATTCATAGGTAAAAGCATCCAAGATAAAATAGTTAAAGGATTAAAGCCATACACACAATCTCAAATGGGGAAAACCCAATGGATGAATGCACATATCTATTGTAAGCAAACTCAATAAAAGGCAAACAATCCTCCCAAGTTTTCACATTTTTACCAATAATGGCATGCAACATAACCCCTAAAGTTCTATTGACCACTTCTGTTTAGCCATCAGTTTGTGGGTGGTAAGTAGAAGAATAAAGCAATTTTGTTCCCAACATACTCCATAAGACTCTCCAAAAACAACTCAAGCACTTAACATCACGGTCAGACACAATGGTTCTAGTTGATGCAGATCAAGAACATGTAAGCCAATCTTCACAAGGGCTAACAAGCTAAGGCAAAGCAATGCAAGGCTATGTTCAAAACTTGGTAACCAAAGAGATCACAATGGAGGCATGCATCAAGGAAGAGATGGAGCTGAATGAAGACCCAAGGGCCATTATATACCTTGGGGCATGTGGAGATCAAGCTTCGTAACTAGCCCAATGGGCTAGACATGATGGAAGTCCATAATTTGAAGATTACAAGTCATGTGCAACCACCCATGTGCCACCCATGTGCATATGTAAGGGTTTGGGTTTAATTTGTTATTGGGCTTAATTGTACTAATGGGCTGTCATAATCTATCCTTAGCTACTTAGGACTATTTAGGCTTGTGGGCCTTAATTAATGTAAGCCCATGCCGCCCATGCTAGTAGGAATTATATTTGGTTTATGTTTCCTTAATCAATTAGGATTTGGGTTATTAGTTGTCATATGCCTACTTTTAAGGGATTAGATTACATTATCCCTATCTTTATGTGATTTGCATAAAGATTAGATTGTAATCCCTAACTGTAAGGGATAAATATGTACTTTTTAGGAATTGAGTTAGAATAGGAATAGTTGTCCTTTTCCTCATAGGAAATCGATTCTTTTGCACTAGAAATAGTCATCGAGGCTTGTGAACTTATTAGCTTATGAATAAAAAAGAATTTGAGTGTTTTTCATTAAGAGAGGCTAATTTGCATCTTTTAATTACTTTAAAGAATTGTTAAACTTATCAAGTATTAATACTTATGACGTTTGCTATTCTTTTGCTTCATAATCTTGGTTCTTGCTATGTTGTTTAGCTTGGGTCAGATTTGTAGCTGTTGGTCACCACAACTCAAAGGTTTGTTGCCTTAACTTTGTTGAGGGGTTTCAAGGAGTATTCTTAGGGTTCCGCATCAATAAGAAACCTATGTAATTGAACCACTTCCCTTAGCAATGCTTGTTGCATCATCTATTTTATGGCATGTAATAAAATGAGCCACCTTACTAAACCTATCCATAACAACAAATATGTTGTCCCTACCCTTTCTAGTCCTAGGTAAACCCAAGACAAAATCCATAGAAAAATCAGTCCATGGTTCATTAGGTATAGGTAAGGGTGTATACAATCCATGTGGCATAGACTTAGATTTAGCATATTCGTTCAACATATTATGTCCCATCAAGCCACCACTATATGACTCATGCACAAGCAACTCTCTCATAGAGCAAATTAGCACACATAATTGATTACCATGAAACAAGAATGCATCATGCTTATAAATTTTTTTGAAATCCAGCATGCTCACAAGCATTGAGAGAAAATGAGGTAAAATAAGGGTCTGATGTTGAAGAAAAAGGGAGAGTTCAAAAGAACAAAAGCAAGATGAGTGTCATTGAGAGTAAGAAGGTGACTATAAAGAGCAAGACATTGTGAATGTGATTGAATGTGAAAGCATCACTCATGTTGAGTATGTAGCCAATGATGGTGATGAGTGAAGTACACAATTTGGATGAGCTTGAGAGAATAAAAGTGAGTGAAAATGAGATGGAATTCGAGGCTGTTTGTGATGATAAGAGATTTTTAATGATAAAAGTGGAAGTAATGCACATATAGAGAAAATCGTGTATTTGTGTAAAAAAGAAGAAGGGGTGAGGCATGAATTATATATTAACCATCTTCATTATACTTTTCTTCATGTTGTATATTTTCCTTTTGATGTAGGAAAAGATTCGAGGACGAATCTTATTGAAAAAGGGGGAGCAATAGGGCCATTGGAGACATGGTCCATCATAGGGCCACTAGAAGTGAAGATGAGCACTTGAAGGTTTCAAGTGGACCAATCACTAGGGTACGTACTAAGAAGCTCGAAATGGTGTTTCAAGGCTATATGAAGGATTTTATGGAAGGGTGGCTTTATAGGCAAGCATTGGAGTCCATCTCGGTCGTGGAGAAGACTCAAGGGTGGCTTTATTAACATGTTTCTTATGTATGGGTTGCTTAGTTATTTTTTTTTAAGTTTAGGCCAAATAAGACCAGTTTAATTTAGCCCTTAAATGTTTAAAATAATTTAGGCTCTGTTTGGTTGGCACTTTATTAATGTATTTTTGCTTCTTCGGATATAATGAGCATCTAAACATTTAAGGGATTTAATTTATCTTTTAGTTTTCCTTATCATGTAAGGATTAAAATTAGGATAAACTTTGGGGTATGGGATAAGGATAGGATTTAAGTTTTCCTTTTCCATGTGGAAAACTACAATTTATGACCTACAATAAACCTTGGGCAGGTACTTAAATTTTCTTTTGACAATTAATAAACTTTGAGTGTTTTCTTCATAATTGAGAGTGCAAGATTGCTCTTTAATTTACTTTAAAGAATTGTTAAACTTATTAAGTCTTAATGCTTGTGGTGTTTTGCTATTCTTTACATTATAATCTTGGTTCTTGCTACTAGTTTACCTTGGGTAAGATTTGCAACCATTGGTGACCATAACTCAAACGTTTGTTGCCTTAACTTTGTTAAAGGGTTTCAAGGTGTGTTCTTGGGGTTCCGCATCACTTGATCTCCACATGGCCCAAGGTATGTAATGGGCCTTGGGTCTTCATTCAGCTCCATATCTTCCCTGATACATGCCTCACTTGTATCTCCTTAGTCACCAAACTTTCCACATAGCCTTGCATTGCTTGCCTTAGCTTATTACCCCTTGATCTAGTAAATGAGCCACTTGGCATGACAAGTGCATCATACTCTTTGCGTGAAGATTGGCTGATATGTCCTTGATCCACATCATTAAGTCATGCATCTTGGGGATGATTTTGTATTCAGATTTCTCTTGGCTTTGCAAAAATTTGCAAGAAAGGAAGAATTGAGTGAACTTATCAAGGTATTTATTTTGTGGCATTTATTCTATTCTTATTTTCTTCTATCCTATCATCTAAGTTTCTGATTGTATGTCAATTAGGGGTTTAGTAGGATAAAACCATTTTATCTATAATGCAAAACCCCAAGAACACACCTTAAAACCCCTCAACAAAGTTAAGGCAAACAAACATTTAAGTAATGGTGACCAAAGTTTGCAAACCCTAACCCAAGCTAAACTAGTAGCAAGAACTAAGATTATAATGCAAAAGATTGGCAAATGCCATGAGCATAAAGACTTGATAAGTTTAACAATTCTTTAAAGTAATTAAAATAGCAATATCGCACTCTCAATTATGAAGAAAACACTCAAAGCTTATTAATTGTCAAAAGATTAAGTAAGGTACACACTCAAGCCTTATTTATAGGCAATAGATAGTAGTTTCCCATATGGAAAAGGAAAATTTAAATCCTATCCTAATCCCATAGCCCAAAGTTTATCCTAATCCTAATCCTTACATGATAAGGAAAACTAAAATATAAAGATAAATTAAATCCCTTAAATGTAGGGATAATTCTAATCTAACCCAAATCCTAATTGACTAAGGAAAACCTAAACTAAATATAATTCCTATTAATACGGATGACATGGGCTTACATAAATTAAGGCCCACACGCCTAAATAGCTAATCATAGATAATGACAGCCCATTAATACAATTAAGCCCAAACCCTTACATAAGCACATGTGTGGCACATGGTTTGCACATGACTTGTAATCTTCAAATTATGGACTTCCATCTTGTCTAGCCCATTGGGCTTGTCCATGTAAGCTTGATCTCCACACGCCCTAAGGTATGTAATGGGCCTTGGGTCCTCATTCAGCTCCATGTCTTCTTTAATACATGCCTCAATTGTTATCTCCTTGGTCACCAAGCTTTGCACATAGCCTTGCATTGCTTGCCTTAGCTTGTTGGCCCCTGATCTAATGATTATACCACTTGGCATGACAAATGCATCATCCTCCTTATGTGAAGATTGGCTCACATGTCCTTGATCCACATCATTCTCCCTCCTCAAAAGGAGTCATCCTCAAATCAACTCCCCTTACGTTTTTTAAAGGAGTGATGTCAGATACATTAAATGATGCAGACACATTATACTCACAAAGAAGTTCTATTTTGTAGGCATTGTCTTTGATCTTCTTAAGAACATGAAATGGACTATCTCGTCTTGGATCAAGTTTGTTCTTCCTTTGGAGAGGGAATCTTTCTTTCCTCATATGCACCCACACCCAATCACCTGGTTCAAAGACTACTTCCTTTCTTCCTTTATTGGCTTGGCATGCATAAAACTCATTCTTTTTCTCCAAGTGCTATTTTGCCTTCTCATCCATAGCTTTCAACAAATCTTCCTTTTCTTACAATCCAAATTAGTAAACTCATGCAAACGCAAAGTTGTCAAATAGAATGGAGTTAGTGGATTAAAACCATACACAAGCTCAAAAGTTGAATAACCAGTAGAGGAATGTATGCATCTATTATAAGCAAATTCAACCAATGGCAAACAATCTTCCCTTGATTTCAAATTTCTTCCCACAACAACATGCAATAGAGTTCCTAAAGTCCTCTTAATGACTTCAGTTTTACCATCAGTTTGTGGATGACAAATTGTAGAAAATAATAACTTTGTAACAATTTACCCCACAAAACACTCCAAAACTAACTAAGGAATTTAGAATCTCTATTCGAAACAATTGTTTTAGGAATGCCATGCAGATGCACAACCTCCATAAAGAACAAATTAGCAATATTTGTTGCATCATCCGTCTTAGTACATGCAACAAAATGAGCCATTTTACTAAATCTATCAACAACAAATATGCTATCTTTACCTTTTCTAGTCCTAGGCAAACCTAACACAAAATCCATAGATATATCAATCCAAGGTGCATTAGGAATAGGCAAAGGTGTATACAACCCTAATATGGAACCTCCATGAATAAGCTTGAGAACCCCTTCATATATATATGAACCCCCAAAGCATTAACATGAAAACCTCAAATCTCAATTCAGCAACAACCCCTAAGAAGGCTAGAAGTCAAATTACTTAGATAAGATGATCAAGAATTAGAATAAAGAAAACTTGTTTCTGAATTCCAATTTCAAAACACTCCACAAGAAGGTGATCAACCTACTTGAATGTTCCTTAATACATGCATTCTACATAAGAACACAAAGATAAAAGCCAAACAG
>CATIWF010059057.1:0-53984 GCA_949630135.1 Balakata baccata | reverse complement strand
TTTTAATTTATACCAATTTATAAAATTGTGATAATTGATTTTAATTTATGATAATTCATAAAATTATGATAATTAAATTTAATTTGTAATAATTATAGTAGTTGATGAAGTAATGATTATATCAATTTATCATAATTTATGTTATTTTATTTTAATCTATAGTTATATTATTTAATTATAACTTTAACTTATATATTATGTTTGATAAAGTTATGATAATTAATTTAATTTTATTATAATTAATAAAGTTATGGTATTTAGTTCTAATTTATTATAATTGATCAAATATAATAATCATAATTATAATTTATATAAATTTAATTAATTAGTTAACAAAACCGATTAAATCGAATCAAATTAAACCGAAATATTTCGATTCTGTTTAGTTCGGTTTTTATAAATTATAATCGATTTGGTTTTTCTAAGTTTGGTTCCATTCAAAACCGAATTGATGCATATCTCTGCTCTTTGTTAACCGCCCACACACCCATCACCCACCTCTATCTGCCTCTATGTCTATTCTTTTTTTTTATATATATAATCTCTCTCTCTCTCTCACACACACACACACTCTCTCTCCCTCTTCTTCTTCTTCGACATCAACGTCATCGCTATTTTTATCGCACATCATGTAGTCGTCTTCTTTTGATTATTTCTTATTCATATTTTATACCTTTTAAAGTGAAAACGGCATTAGAGTGGCGTGGGTGATAGCAGAAGCAGTGAGAAGCAGAGAGACAGTGTCGTTTTGTTCTATATGTAATGACAAAGTCAATGCAAAGTTGTGATGGCAGAGGGGTTGCACATTGGCATGACGTCGTGCTTTACTGTGGGTGGTTGACATAGATAGGCAATAGCAAGACATTGTCATTTAGCTTGATGGCAAAATGGAAAAAAGCAGCAGGACAAAAATGCAGCAAGATCACAGGAAGAAATGGAGTCAGGGAGGCAGAGGAGGAAATTGGAGATTGTTAATGTGGAGAACGACTATATTCTGAGTTTGGGATTTTGGATTTTGTTCAATTTGTAGGGCCTGCAAAGAGAAAAGGAAAGAAAAGATTGAGCTGTTTATTATTACAGATTTTGACTCTATTCTGAGTTTGAAATTTTGGATTTTGTTTAGGGAGAAGGGTCTGCAATGAGAAAAAGAAAGTTTAAGTTGTTTGTTATTAAAAACGACGTTGTTTTCTAGCAGGGGTAAAATTGTTTTAACACTGTACTAGTCACAATAATATTCCACATATGATACTTAAAAAAAAAAATATATATATATATATATATATACACAATTTATTCTATATATTTTGACATAATACACTAAAATTTTTTGAAATTTAAACATTATACTATTTATTCCATATAGTGTGTCAATTCAAAATTTTAAATATTTTAATAGCTTTTTATATGCAAAAGAAAATAATATTTTCTAAAATACACCAAATAGTAGAAAATAAAGTCCTTAAATTTTTATATGTATAACCAAACAACAAAAAATAAATTATTTCCAGAAAATATATTCCAAAAATAGATTATTTTTCACAAATAAACAAAGCCTAAAATTTACAATTTAGTTTGGACGAAAATAAGTCAAATTAAATTACTTTCAAAAATTAATGCTATTAAATTTATTAATATTGATTTGGTAATCAAAATTATGAATTATTGAGTTTAAATTTTTAGTCAGACTTATTTAAAAAAAATAGAATTTCAATCTATTTTTTACATCACTAATATACTACTACTATATTTAAATTATTAGCCAAGGATGTTTGTTCTACTAGCATGAAGGAGAATAATTCTTTCTTAAAATTCTCCGTATTAGACTCAATAAGGACAAAAAAAAAAATTAAGTGGGTAATGATATTACAAAATGACGTCATTTTTATTATGTTATAAGATATTTATTTAAATAGAATAAATTATTTTTTTAAAAGGAAAGTAATATAAATATTCTCATGACATTGATTGCTGCTGTTGGGTATATAGATGAGAAAAGTGGGGAGGAAGTGGAAAGCCCAATCACTCCCGAAGAAGGGAGGGTAGTTGGAGTTTGTAGGGCTTCATCAAATATGGCCCACTGGATATAGACATGCAAGTTTTCCACCATGATCATTCTTTTAAGGGAAAAAGACATGAATAGCAGCCAAAAATAGATAAATTACACAAATATGACCAAGTGTAACATATTTACGAAAATATGATTTGAAAACATGTAAAACCCATAATTATGATAGTTAAGGATTTCGGAAAAAATGACATTAATAGCGATCAAATCAGTTAATCTATTTTCCCTCCTTAGTTTGCGCGGTAAGAGTTGATTCTAGGAGTGATATTAGGAGATAAGGTACAATTGAATGGCCTAAAGCCATTAACAACCATAATCTTCCCATTAACTCTAATATTTGTTTTATATGAAAGTAAATATTAAACTATAAATGGAAATAATTTGAATAATTTTATATAAACAATTTAAATATATTTTATTTTTTTTATAGAACGGTAGTATTTTTTTGAAGATGTTAAATTTCCATTTTTGTTCTTCAGTTGTGTTATATATTTGTTATATTTTTATTTTATTTTTATTATTTAATAATTGATGGGAATTAAAAATAAAAAAAGTTTATCATGTATATTACATAAACTACAACTGTGAAAACATTATATGTATGGTATATGTAGGTTATATATGGTAGAAAATAGTATACGATCCAATAAAAAATTATAGTTATGTTATTATAAAATAGTCAAAATTGAAAAATATGATCTTAAAAAAAATATGTGAATAATAAAATAGTATTTATGTTATATGGTATTACATGTTTAGATAATAATGGAGTGAGTATGAAAACAACAAAGCAATGTATTGTTCTTGTATTGAATTTTTAACTTCCTAATATTAGCGATGTTAAATATATAAATTATATGTAGTTTATATTTATATTATATGATATTAAATCCTGCACAACTTGCATTATGTCTTCATTTTGCCTAATCAGTGACATTATACGTATATTATATGAAAGTTATATTCATATTATATGATACTAAATCTTGGACAAATGTAAACTTTACACTAAATCGATATGTTATATGTAGGTTATATTTATATTATATGATACTAATTATAGCACAACTTGCACAACATAAAAAAGAGAATACAACAACGAAGAAGAATATATTTCATATCTTATAAATGCAAACCTTGTAGTTGAAGAAATAATTCTATTAATACTGCGTATTGACATAATCATAATGGCCAAACTTCTATTTCTTTTATGAAATCAAGTAACAAAAAAGCTAGAAACAACTCTAGCAAAACAATAAACCACCATCCATTTCAAAATAGTTTAAAACTGACTAAGAAATACTGTCAGCAAATATATGGCTTTATAATTGAAAGTTACCAAATCAATGTGGTGAAATATATAAACTAGCAGTCAAAATAGTAGCTGATCGGGTTGGACCCAATATTTATCAAAATAGCAATCATAGCACCATCATTATTCCATTCAAGTTCGCTTAAAATGACAAACTGAAAATTCTAAAATTAAAAAACTTAAAAGAAAAAAAGAGAAAGAGAAGATTGAGATGAACTTCTTTATCAAATAGCTAAATAAAAATGCATTACTCTTCCCTAAATTTAGGGTTCAAATTTTGTTTTTGACAACTACAACTACAAATCCAAGAGAACAAGAAACAAAAATTAGAAAAATAACAATAGGAAGGGCGAAAAGAGCTAATATTCGATGAAATCTTCTACTAGCTAATCAGGTTGCCCAGAAACATAATCCAAGTGGCCTTCTTCGGTTTTGTTATCGAAAGATTTAGTGCTCAACAAAGATGGGGGATCGGGCAACAGTGGCAGAGGATATAATGATCACCCGGCGATAGCGGGATCTACCAATCTCGATTCGGTCAAATATGGATTCTCATCCAACTCTCTGATTAAGGATTGACGCCGTCTGATACTACTCGCCAATAGGAAAATCATGGAATGGAGGAGATCTTTGAAAGGATTAGGCATCAATGGAGTAGTTTATAAGGGATGAGAGAAAGTGAATTTGATAAAATGATAGAGAGGTTTAATGGAGATGAAAATCATGAGAGATATGGAGAGATATAATAGTGCCGAAAAATAAGGAGAGAGAATATTGAGCCAAATGGGGTAATTATATTTTGTTATTTAGGTAATATTATTTTATGTAGTTGTTGTTTATGAGTTTAATGAAAGAGGGGGTTGTTTATGAGATACTGTTCTAAAAGAGATTATGTGGGGTAATTATCTCTTATTTTTATCCAATTCAATCCACTATTGTTTGAATCCCTCTGACCAAATCCCAAAATCAAAATAGTCTAAATTGGATTTCTTGCCTAGTAATTGTCCTTTAAGAAAAGGGAATTTTGTAAAAATATCAAAAAACGAATATTGTTTTTTATTTTTACAGCCACTCAATTTTTTTTCAATTTTATTGAAAATAACTTTCTAAAATTATAATAGTACCTAAATCTCAAAATCATCCCAAAATATGTTCAGACCCTTAATAATATCTTGTTTCAATTTTCACCAAAAAATAACAAAAAAACAAGAACAATTAAATCTTTAAACAAAAAGAAGAATAAAATTTAATCAAAATTCAAGACATCACAAAATCTCAAACAAATAGTTTAATATACATTTTTGGAAAACTTTAGATATACTTTAGGAATACCTTTGGCATACTTTGGAAATTTTTTAGGAATATCTTAAAGATATTTTGGGTATTCCTTGAGAATTCTCAATAAATTCTATGGGAGGAATTTTCAAGGAATATTTTGGGTATACTTTAGGAATTCTTTTAAAAATTTCCCTAGAAATACCTTGGAAATACTTTGGCATATCTTTAGGAATTTCATGGGAATACATCGGGTATATCTTGAGGATATTTTGGGTATACCTTAAGAATTTTTTGAGAATACCCTGAAAGGAATTCTCTATGAATACCTTAATGATACTTCAGTATATTTTTGAGAATTATATGAAAATATCTTTGATATATTTTAGAATACTTTGGATATATCTTGGAGTTATCTTAGTGATTTAAAGAACAAAAAAGAAATCAACAACAACACAGATTTAAAAGAAAAAATTGAAACAAAAATTGAAGGAAGAAGAAGAAGAGGCCATGAAAGTTAAAGCAACAATCACTTCTTTAACAACCAATAGTAGCCTTAATCTAAAATCATCTTCTTCCTCCTCCTTAATTGCTAGTATGCTTTGTCGATTTTACAAAAAAAGTTCAGGGGAGGGACTGAACTGAGGAGAGTAGAAGAATTGCATCATTTTTTATTGGTAGGGATGAAAATAATTTCGGTACAGTTGAAAAACTGTAAGTAAATTTGAAAAAAATATTTAAATTTCGATAAACTGTGAAAATCTTCATGAGAAAATTTGTAGAACACTTGATGAATATTAATGCAAAATAGAGGAAGAAGGAAATTTTGTAATTTGAGCTAGTTCATAGATTGAAAATCATGGGTCGACCCAAATGTCCAAAATATTGTTAGGAGAATAACAATAGGAGAATTGTTAATTCAATATTCAACAAAAAAAATGGAGAACCGATCTGAGGCATGTGTCATTAAGACAAATTTACCTCCTACCACCGATATTTAGGATAATTGACGTTTATCTTCCAGGATATAACAGATCTCAAATAGTTGTTGAATACACAATACCTATTTACAACGAACTGAATATTTGTTACACTTTCTATCACTTGAGAAGAAGAAAAAGAAAAAAGGAAGAAGACTTCTCAACAAGAAGCAAACTCAACTCTAAAAAAACTATCTTTTCAACACAAGCCAAAAACTCTTATTTATAATAAATGGAGGAGACGTGAGATTAATTGTGATTAATTTTTTTTAAAGGCCACCAATAATGACTTTCTAACTCTCAAATAATTGCAAAATTAATTTTTCAAACATAGGAAAATGAAATTCTAAAAAACAATAAGCTCAAAAGATTAATCTGTAACATAATCTACACTGCAACACAATGATACGGGTATGTGGATCCACATGGGAGTGTTTCAATTTCCATAAATAAAAAAAATATAAAAATTGGGATTGATTTAGACCATGAAATTTTGGGCTGACATTCGTGTACGCAGGTTGCGCATTGGCCTATCCCGGACCATGGATTTGCACCCCCTGCGCTTGAGCGCGCGAGAGAAAACCTTCAATGTTACTTTCTTACCAATGTAAGAATGCATCTTAATATATAAACACAAGTCCAACTTCATATTTTAATGATATGTGACAAACAACTATCAATTTCACTTTTCCTCTTTTATATCTTCTCAGCAAGGAGTTTATTTTGAGTTTCAATTTCTATTCACATATTCTCCATTTTGAGCATATCACATTCTCCATTTTAAGCATATGAATACATTAATTCATAGTTCTCATGTCAAGGAACATATATCCAGATTTTTCTTCCAAATTCGAGTTATGCAATCCACCCGAATTACTCTATCAAAATGGCTTATAATCACAATTTTTTCAACAAATATATTAAAAATGGATGAGAAGAGAAGAAGTTGGAAAATTGGCATGTGATAGAAGGTGAACAAGTTGATGAGAGTACAGAATAAAAAAATATATATATAATGTGAAATAGTTTGCTTCAAATTACATATGAAAGTTATGTAACTAAAGTAGTTAATGGATCAAATTTGGTCCAATTCCTGGAAATTCTTAATTGTTCAGGATCAGGATGACCACACTTGCTCCATTAATTATAACCACGAAGAAATAAAGGAAGAACGTAACAAACATAACCTATAATGTTTTAATTTTCTTGTTTTCACACGCATAACTACGTTCCTAAACCAAAATTAGGCGGTGGCCAAATGCCTCCATCGCCACCGCCGCCATCGCTGGTCACGTAAGACAAACAAGATAATGGCACCAGACACAAACCTCGGCTTCTTAAATCTTTCTTTGATTCATCATTTTCTTCCTCCATGGTTGAACCCTGTAACTTTATGCAGTATCGTCAGTCTACTTTAAATAAGTCAACACGTCTTAACCAAATTTATACTTCATGAAAAATATTATTTGTGTTTTTAGCCCTATAAACCAAATTAAATCACATTTTTAAGCTATTAATAAATTATTAATTTCATCCATAAAAAAAAAACTGGATCTGGATAAGAATTTCAGCGACACTCAACATAAATAGATGGGTTCCATAATTAGATCCCATGTATTTGAAAATCACTTACTGCATGAACAGATCTGCTGTTCTTGTTGCGAGATGACTTCACATATGGGACGCTTAGTGTCTGCACAAAATCATGCAGGAAATAAATAAAAAAATTTGTTAAATACTCATTAATTTAGTGATCTACCTGCCCTTTTGAACAACTTTTGGCTGAGTTGAGAAACGCATACCATCTCAAAGATATTGAGTTAATTTCTCTACATATTAAATTACTTGGTTTTATGGATAATGGAAAATCTTAGAAGAGAACCCAAACCAAAAAAATTATATATATATATATATATATTGAGAGAGAGAGAGAGAGGATCCCATTAATTAAATTAATCAAAGAGAATTTTAACTAAATTAATTAATTTTTGTTGGGAAAGTAAAAGAGTAAGTACCTCGACCTGGTTTTGAAGGAATTTAATGTATCCGATTGCCTCCATTAGAACGGATGCTGTGTCTGTCTGCAATATTCATGCAAAATGAATACAAGTTAATTACTTGCTATACTATTATCCAGACTATATTTATATATATAAATATTCTTAACTACCTTGGTTTGGTCCGATTAAAAAAGTAAAAAATTCGGTTCGAAATTTGAATTCAACTCATGTATTGTACTGCATGCCTCAAATTGATAAACTTTTTAATGTATTCATTATATATTTATATGGAACTAATATATATTATCTTGTAAGAAATTGACTTTTATTGAGTATAAATTTAATTGGAAAAAAGTTATTTGTTACACGACACTTAATTATTGAAGAAAATCCGGCATCCCGAGATTAATGGATAAAAGAAGAATTTATAATTACAGTGCAACTAATTCCAATTTGAGTTAAGTCATTTTGAAACAACAAAAGCCCACAATTATCATTGCTTTCCAATTTAATTAATTGATTATCCGTTGCTTATAATTAAAGTAATTAAAGATTATACAATCCTAAATTTTGCTTTTTAATTCATTATGAACATGATCCACGAATTAAAGAATATATGTATTAATAATTAGTTACCTTGCCAAAGGGTGCAACCAACTGCTGTAAAGCTGCAATTTTATCTCCTAATTTCTCTTTCCTAACCTGTTCAAATGCCAAATGAACAAAAACATTAATTAATAATATAATTGAAAATTAATCTAAGAGTAATACTACATGTCCCAACTAACATAAAATATTTGTATTATATTCATTCATCTATCCATTTATCCATTTGTTTTATCTAAATTAGATTAAAAGTACAAATAATTGAGATAAAAAGTACAGAAACAAATAATATTTCTCTATAAGAAATGTTCATGTATAGTTGGCATATACATATATCCTTAATTAATTTCGGACCTTGAAGGGGGGGCAAGAAGCGCGTGAGTCCAATCGCGATTTCTTGGTTGCAACTTGTGCTGCCTTTGGCTCAATCAAGCTGTTGCTGGGCCTCTTTGCCTCCGATATTTCATTGGTAGTGAAAGCTGAGGATATCTTTCATATTCAATTTCCATATATTAGTGGAACCATCCACTACAAAAACTCATTCAAGAATTATAATAATTAATAATACTAAAAGAATGATTCTTCTGATAAAGGGATTAGTATTTAAAGCTGAGTGTGCCCCATTTAGTGTATGGAGAAAAGAGAAGAAATTATTATATAGATCGAGTTTATTATGTCATCTATAGATTAATGTAATTGCACAAACATATATGTATATTGTCTTCATATCAACCGATAAGAATAAAACGATTAAATGTATATTATTGAATGATTGAATTAGTCTAAAAGATTGTATCTACCTAAAAATTTCTCAGACTATATATGCTTTTTGGTTTTTTAATGAATAAAATATATTAATTAACAATAAGGTTCTCTAACTTTATAAGTTTTATGTAAAGGTACAGGGGAGAAGAAAATTGTTAATTAGACTCTACTTGAGTTGAGATGGAACGGTAAAAATCTCTCCACTCTTCATTAATATATTATTTTAAATTCGTATGGAATACTTTCAAAATTTTAGGGAGAGTACTTTACTCTTAATAGATAAATTCAGCTCGAATTGGATAGTTAAATCAAGAAGAAAATTGTTGACTCCAAATAAAAAATACTAACTACATTTTGAAAGCTAGCAATAAGAGACATTCTCATTTTTCTTCGCACTTTACTGTCTAATTAGATAATTTTTTATCAATTCAGCCGTATTTTGCTATATAATAATAATAATAATAATAATAATAATAATAATAATAAATTATTATTATTATTATTATTATTATTATTATTATTATTATTATTATTATTATTATTATTATTATTATTATTATTATTATTACTACTTTGTATGCCTGCTAAAGTATGGTCCAATTGTTTCATGATGAATTCATCAGATAGGCATTAGCCTAGCTAAGGTTAATTCTATGGCAGAAAAAGGAATGAATAAGAAGAAGAAGAAGAAAGAACTCACTTTACTAGGTTTACATGATGGCAGATGACTGGAATGGTGCATATGATGAAGACCATTATAAGAAACATCGGTGTCTTTGCAAATGCCAAGACTCTGATCAAGACAAGGCTGCCCAAAACTTGTAGAGGTTAAAAGATCTAAGGCCTGCAAGTTCATGCCAAAGGAGGCTGATGAAGAGATTGGTGGCGGCAACCTGTTCAGGTTCGAAATGTTTACACTAGGATATATCTGGCTGAAGATCCCTCTGGTGGGTACTGAACTTCCATAGCTAGATGTAGAGTAGATTTGCGAGGGAGAAAATTGATGCTCATTGATTGGGAACCCAGAAGATAGAGTTTGGTGCAAGAGCTTCTCGCTAAGATCACTTATGTAATTTTGGTCATCTTTGATATGAATTCTGGAAGCTGATAGATGGGAATCTTCATGATTGATACTTGATGAAGTACTGTTTAACATTTCTGAAAATTTGGGGAAAGAATCTGTTAGCTCTTGTTTGATTTTACCAGTTTGTTGGTCATGATTGGTGATGCTAACTGCATTATTGCTATTACAGTGGAAACCCAAGTCTTGGATCGTCAAGCTGTTGAGATGAGGATCTGAAGTTTCGTTCTTTTGCCTTACATTACTCCTGCAAATAATAATAATGACAAGAAATAATTATATGTGTGAGTTTTCTAATAATTGAAAGTCTCCTTGTTAGGAAAAATTACAAAAAGAAAGTTTGAAAACCCTAGTATGCTGAACAAAAAGAAAATGAAAATTCATTAATGATGTTTAATTAATAAGAAATCTGCTACAGATGCTACTCAGTTGATAATCTGATAAACAAAATCATAACATGCAGCAGGCTGGGTTTCATCTCTAGGCAACTTCTGACTGATGCACATCAAATCAACAAAAAAAAGTGAAAACTAAAACCCAAAAGAAAAAAAAAGGGAAGACTAAAGAAACAAAGGAGATTTCAAATCCAAAAGTTAATTCATGATGGTACTGGAAACAGCAAAAAATTCACAGGAGAAAGCCTTGTAGTTTGAGAGAGAGAGCTCACAGAGTGAAGTTTGGGGTCCAAGCATGGGGGTTTGCAGCAGCAGCAGCACCATAAGTAGAGGGAGAAGTTAAAGAAGAAGAGTGAACAAGTTGAGGTGGTTGGAGCTGATGCTGGTGATGGAGATTAGCAGACTCCATACTAATAATAATAATGACAAATTTGATTCTTCCTTTTCCCTTAAAGGGCTTGAAAATCCCAAGAAGAGTAATTGAAACTAAAATTAAAACAAATAAGTAGCCATATAGGTTTGATTCAGGAATCTGTCACTGTATTCAAAGAAAACAGTTCAGGTGACACCACAACCCCAATTCTTGCTTTTGGGGTATTTGTATTTCACTTTCCTCAGTTTTTGCTCTTTACTCTTCTTTCAAGTTTTCTTCTTAAAGTAAACTTGAAAAGAAGGGGAAAAAAGGGAAGAGAGAACATGATATATTATTAATAACCCATCTGATCCATATATACCCCCTCTTTCTGACTTCAATTATTTAGTTCTCACTTTTCTTTTCTTTCAGCTTCTCATCTATATATACACATATATGTACTTCTTCGATGTTTGGCTAGGCTCTATATTTCATGTGTGTCTGCAATTACAGGAAGATGATTGTAGTTGGGCTATATGGGTATGATTAAGATCTATGCCTTCGATCCCAAGGCTTTGAACAAATTAAGGTCTGAGAAGGGAAATGATGACACAGCCATGCTTTGTCTCTGTCTCTTCCCCACATGTCTTGCATATATATTTCATTAATTCGGCAACTATCTTATTTGAGATGAATCGCCTAACTTTTCTTAGCCAATGATAAAGTTTTTGTATATATACTGCAATAATCCAATCTTTATCAAATACAACAATTAATAATAAATTTACATGTAATTGGATTAATTTACATATACTATTTATGAACTTACTTAAGAATTTCTTCATATTTAATTATCATTGCAATTAATTCTCATATATTTATTTATTTGGGAATTGAGTGAGGTAGATGCTACGCTAATACTATTAAATCCTAGGATAGATAGATATAGCTAATTTTCAAATGCATAATTAGTTTTTTTCTTTTCAAAATCTTCATCATTATGCTCGGAGTGAATGATCATCAATTATCATCTAATTTCACTCATATCCCTTAGTGGCAAACAAAAAGATGCTAACCCTAAACCATATATCTAGTGTACAACTGTATTTACATCTTATTCACTTACTTTTATTATTATTATTATTATTATTATTATTATTATTAAACATCCAATAATAATAATAATTTTACTGATATATATCTACGTGTAAATATATTAAATCTAAACCCCACGTTTACAATTCTTTTCTGATCTGTTAAGTCCAAAAATTTAAGAAAATAAAATCTCTCTTAATTTACGATCTAATTATCTATTGCTTTTGTTTGCTTATTGAGGAAAGAGAGAGAGAGAGAGAGAGCTGAATAAGATAGATTAAGTATGATTAAGCTGTCATTCCATCAAAGAATAAGGTCTATAGTTAATATTATTTTTAGGCCCACAAAGGTTCATTCAGTCGAAAAGTTGATGGGAGAATGTGAGATCAGAGAGTATGGGCAAGCTTATACCTTTTTTTAAAAAAAATTCTTTTTTTCTTTTTTTCCTCTCTTTAACATGCCCACCAATTCTATTTTATTTTTCTGTTTGCTAATTACTTTATTTTTTAATTTCTTTATCCTTAATTTTTTTGTTCAAAGCAATTCTTCTTTATTGAAAGCTTTTCGACAATTCCCTAGCTGGTCACCTTTAATTTGTAATTTTTTTTTTCAGCTCTTTTACTCGCTATCTTCCAAGATTCACTCTAAAAAGCTGTTTATGCATTGATCAGATTGATAAATTATATATATCTGTTTATAATCACCATGAATCTTCAAAAATTCGTCTCTAGATCAAATAAACTTGTATTTCCGTTGAGGTATTAATATATTTTTTATCTTAATTTTACAGACATTTCGTGTCGTATTTGCAGAAAGCTTAAGTGAAGAGAAGGAAAAAATTAAATCTAGAACAATTAGATTTTTTTTACTAGTTAATTATAAGCTAATTACTTTCGGTCATGACATGAATTATCCAAACATTCTCTAAATCTGATGAGAGGAAAGGGATAAACAGTCTATGTTCCTTCTACGCAAAAATAATATTTAAACAATTATAATCCGTAATATACTAATAAAATTAAGAGAAAATTACTATTTACTTCAATAGTTTAATATAATACAGTAGTACCTTATAAAATTTGAAAATTATACAATTTGCTTCTTATAGTTTGATATATATATAATATACTAGAACCCTCTTGAGATTTGAAAATTATATTATTTACCTCCTATAATTTGACATAATATACTAATAAGAAATAATATTCTTTTTTGTTCAGAAGTGTATTGGTACAATAAATCAAATTTACAGAAAATATTAGTACAATATATTAAAATTTCGGGGGACAAATAGTATAATTTTCAAATCTAAAAATAACTAGTGTATTACGTAAAATCACATTAGATATATCGTATAATTTTCAAAATTCAATGATAATAGTGTATTATATCAAATTATATAGGTAATTAATAGTAATTTTCTCTATAATTAATTGATCACTTCTATCCAAAAAAAAAAAAATGGATCGCTGTGATTATCTTTTTCATTAAAAAAGAGTAATCATAAGCAAAAGTTACTCCTACGTGATTAAAGAAAAAGGAATGTGTGACTTTCATTTGAAAATTCAATTTCCTTTTTTCTTCTTTATGCATGGTTCCCTTCTTTGCAAAATGTAAGTTTCTAATTAGGTGCTTTGACAATTATCAGATTGAACAGACGACAAAATTTTGTCTTCATCAAAGAAAAAAAAAATTACAATTTAAAAAAAAAAAAGATAATAGGATTGAATGAATCTGTCTTGCATATGTTTTGTTCTTATTTAATCATATATATGCAAGCAGTAACATAACCATCTCATAAAGATTTGCTAACATTGATCACTTTAGGGGTCCATTACGTACAGTCAAAAGAGAAAAATAATTTTGTTCAAAAAAATAAGAGCAATTCTACGATGCACCCGGTATAATTTACACCAGGTGCCTTAAAACCATTGGATTATAAACTTTTAATCTCATCCGTTGATAATGAATGGTTGAGATTAAAAGTTGATGATCCAATGGTCATAAAACACTAAGTGTAATTTATACTGAGTGCACCAAAGCCCTCAATAAATAAAAGTAAATTTCTTAATTTTCTTTAGAATTGTAGGCAAGCAAGCAGTCAACCCCAGTAGAGATATATATTCTTTTTTCGTGGTGCTTTGCTTGCCATATATGTTGATTCTACAGTGATGATCACCTTTAATCCATATTATAATATAATATAATATATTTTTTTTTTAATCTAGTATCGGATTAGTCATGCGAAGTAGGATGTTCCGAAAGGCAACAAATTAAACACTTACTTAAAAGTTTTAAAGTAGATTCATACTTAAAGTTGAAATTCGATATCTCTAATTATAAATTGAAAAAATTATATATCAACTAATCTATACCCTCTTATATTTAGTTTCTTTTATATAATTTAAGTGTTATCGTCACAACGGTGAGAAAATTCAAACATGTATGTGTCACTCCCAATTATGATAAAATGCTAATATATATATATATATATAGAAAGCAAATAACAATAATTAAATTATTATTATCTTCAACATCACTGCTAAACTATGCCTCGTCCGATAATCTTTCTATATTTCCCAAGGAAAGTGGTGTCTGAAACGAAACGAGTTTCAGAGTATTCGATCAAAACAATAATTAATGAAGATAATGCCTTTTTAGTGCTTTATAATACGTAAGCTTTTCAATTTCTTTCAATAAATTAAATCTGAGTCAAATACTTTGGCAAAGCCCTTAAAAGGAGGTCTAAAGTTGCAAAAAAGAAAATGTCTAATAAGAAAAGACAAAAGTCATTGGAAGCAAAGAATATATGCTTTTGTGAAGGCTTATTAGCTTTAATTAGGGCATGAAAAATCCAAAACCCCCCTTCCCTTTCCTTTTTTATTCCCACTAACCCAATAATATTTTTCTTATCAATTCAATTCAGTTAATTTCACTTATTATCGCTAAATTTTGCTCTTATTACAGTAAAATTATAGAACTTTTTTGTCAAAAAAAAATCACTACCAATTAATTTTCAATAATACATCAATTATCATATTGTATTTCTGGTAACATATCAGCTGTCATATCGTATTTTTGATAATATGATAACTGTCACATTACCCACATCTAAAAACTGACCTAAAGTTATTAAAATTAAACCTTCAATTCCCGTATCTTTCTATATATATGAATCTTAATCCATATATAAATATTATCTTAATTAATTAAATTTCAATTCCATGAATGATGCCCTCAATTTCTTCTTTCTATAATCTTAATCTGTATATTAGGGTTGTTTTCTCTGACTGACCGCCACCATGCCTGCTAAATCATCCCACACCATGCCTGCTAAATCATCCACTCTAGCCACTTAATTTTATTTTTATTAAATTTTTTGGATAAAAAAATTATTGATTTGTGTTTTTGTTTTGCTAAAATGGCTATAAATAAATTTTCAGTAATGCATCAGCTGATATATCAAATTTTCGGTTATACGTCAATTACTATGTCAGATTTCTAGTGATATGTCAGCTGCCACGTTACCTTTCCGATTATTTAAATTAAAAAATTAATCGAAAGTAATTTTTATAAAATAAAAATATAATTAAATAATTTTTTATAATAAAATATTTTTTTAATTTTACTGTAATAAAAATAAAATTTAGGCATTAAAATTAATCCTATACAGTGGACGAACGATTGCCGTTCGCATCAATTTCACAATCACATCATTTTCTTTTTAATCATTCTTTTCTTTTCTTTTTTTCCCTTCAAAAATTTTGAAAAGAAAAACAGTGAGAGAGAGGACGAAGAATTTACTGAAAAGAAAGCAATCAAAAAAGACAAAATAGTCAGGAAGAATTTACTGAGTTTCTGACAAGGAAGATATTTATATACATGCCAAAAACCTAGAAATATTGAAATTGTGTTTTTATACTCAGTATAATTTTATTGACGATATCTTTAAAAGGGAGCATTTATGTTACGTCAGTACACCGGTATGTTAATAATGAAATATTAATATAATAACAAATAGTAATTGATTTTATATTAATATATTGGTCACATGTAAATTTTTAACTGGTAAAATTTGTTATAATGGATTATACCTTTTAGAAATTGTCAATTATGTTAATGTGCATGACAATTTTATCCTATTTTCAAAACAAAACTTTCTGTTTTTCTTTTTAGTTTTCCTTTTGTTTTGCAAATTTTAATTATTATTATTATTGTGCAAATAGAAAAAAAAGAAAAAAAATTATACATATTCTAAGTTTGTTTTAAAGAGAGAAATTTTTGAATGTTTTAGTAATATTGAATATTTTAATTATTTATTATGTATTGAAAAAATATTAGTTTTGATGTATTTGTGAATTATTTAATATTAATATTATTTTAGTTTGATTTATTCTTTTATATTTTAATATTATTTTATGTAATATTTATAATAATATTAAATATTTAAATTATTTTATTTTATTAATTTTATTACATGTTTAATTAATTATATTTAGATTTATAAATAATGAATATGCGATAAGAAATCAAATTCAGAATGATGAACAATCAAATTCGGAATGATGAGCAATCGAGTTTAAAACGATGAGCAATCAAATTCTAATAAATAAACCTATATATTCATTACCATAATTCACAGTATATAATTTGTTATTACTAAAAATTAATATTTACTATTTCATCCAAATAAATATTATTTTAATTTGATTTATTTTTTATGTTTAAATATTTTCTATTAAAATATTAAATAATTAAATTATGTTTATCATATTCCAGTTTGAGTGTTCTAGTAAAAGGTCTGCACAATGCATATTCTTAATAGCTTGTTACAAACATAATGTTATTATCTATGACACCTTTATCAAATTTATCAATTTAGAGTTTCTGTTGTAACACTTTTGTGATCAAGAGCTCTGGTCCCTGAACTATGACTTATTAAATATTTAAATTATTTTATATTTTATTATTTACTAAATTAATTAATTAATATTAATAAATAGTTAAATAACTTAATAAGTAATAAAAAAAATGTGTTATAAGTGATGAACATACGATTAATTCTTCCGTATACTATCAAGTTCAGAACGAAAAGTAATCAAATTTAAAAAGATTAACAATAATTCCAAGGAAAACATTCACCTTAAAAAAAACATTTAAATACTCCACACACTTAAATTATAATAAAAAAAAAACATTTAAACATTCCGTATGTAAGTGTTATATATATGGGTATGTAATACAAATTAATCCACACAAAATGTTATCACAAATAGACGGCTACTACAAAAAGGTTTAAAAGCAGAGTAGAAAAGGTAGAAGTAAAAGTTGCAATCACATTCACAGCCGTGCAATGTAGGAATTTGACTGTGTGACATACCTCACCCATCGATATGGGTTCGAGGTTGATGAACTTTTTGCAATTTGCAAATACTTCACCTACATCAATCAACCCAAAACACATCTCCATTCAAATGCTCATATAAGCATTTGCTAGTGTAATTAATCAAATTACAGCAGCACCTACCTGAAGTCTTGAGGCATTGTACATTGGAATAGTGAAGTTTAGGCTAACTGGTCCTGCTTCCTTTGTGATATTCCCTGCAACAAACAAGTAAAAAACTCGAAGTGACCAACCAAGATTATCTTTACATTACATCAGACCCACCAAGCAAACTGTAACGATCTCTCACCATGCACCTGTTGTGAAAATGTCAGCTTTGCGCGTAGCATATGCTCAGATCCACCCATAATCTAAAACAGGATGCATCTATCAGTGATAATTCATCCATTGCAGTTAATGCATTCTCCAAGACTATAACTTGAATGAGAAAAAGGCACTATCTAAATAACTGCAAGCATTGTTTCTATAAATGGAAAACAGATATTACTAAAATTCAGGCGTTACCTTCTTCAATCCCCACTCAAGTCTTTTAGTTGATTCCTTAAAATCAGTTGTGTTTCCAGTTGCTCCAGGCTCCAATTCGAAACTAACCCTGAAGTTAGTACTTGCTGATGTTATTCAGTATTATCAATATAATTTTGATTTGAGCGAGACAAGATTACTTTTGGTTTTTTTCTTTTTCTTTCAGATCATGTCAGTGCATTTTCCTTGCAAACATCCACAGGAACCCTGTGAGGCTGTGTGTCAAATATCCTGACCTGTTTTACACCTTATAAAAGCAAATATCTTGAAGTTTTCTTGTTTAACACCTAAGCCACATTCTAATAACTACCTTCCATAGACTTTAATTCTATAATAATGGTGGCTAGAACAGAAAAATCTGAAATAAACTTTTCACAGTGGAAGAAGAAGCAAAAGGAGCAGTCAGCCATATACGTATACAGTGCTGGCAAATGAAAGTACTGAGACACAACTAAATTGCTCAACGTCCCATCCTACCTTCTTCCTGCTCATTTCTTCTGAAGTGTGTCATTCACTGTATTTAATCATGAATTTGATCACAGATGTACAGGTACTAGCACAAGTTCCAATTGGAACTACATAAATTCACGGTTGAATAGCAACCACTGGGATATTATAGACATTATTTGTCCACCTATATCTATAATTAAAATGAATTAAGAATGAAACATACAACAGGGTACTAACCAATTTTCTGGTACTAAATGAATCTAAGCTTTGAGTTATTAGTTTTGATGATTAATCCATACTAAATTTTTCATACTGAAAGTAGAAATACCTGCTAGTATATGCTGGCAGGGGCACCTGTAGAAGTATACTATTTGCAGTCACACTGGAAGGAAATTCAGCTTGCACCTTAATTATAACTTCAGCCTGAAGAAAGTGGTGCAGGTCAATCAGACTATTTTTCAGTGACTAAGTTTTACATGTTTGTTTATGTATTTTGGTGGGGGGATAGCATAGGGGTTAGGGTTAGATGACATTAAGTAAGCTATAGTCACCTTAAGGGATCCCACTTCTTCAATTAATGCATTAACACGGAAGGGAGGCCTAAACTCCTGAGTGATGCGGTAATTCATGACAGAAAATTCACCATCTGCTGCTACCTGTCATAGAGAGAAAAAAAAATCAATAAATTATCAAATAAGTGAAAGGGATAATATAAAAATTACACCTTATAATCTGTGCCATCTCACTCATACTCACCAGAGATAAAGTTCTGTCGTTGTCGAAACTATCAAGACGTACTGATTCATTGAAATTACAATTATCCAAAATCACTGCCCCTGCTCCAGATGAACTACTGTAATCTGTTGCAGAAAGCGACACATAAATTGTCAACCAATGAAGATGTGAGAGGTTCAATAACACTCTTGCAAATTTTCTTGTTAGGATACACAGAGTATAATCCACATAACACTAAAAACTTTTGTAAACCTCCCCACAAGTTATTTTCTAAAAATAAGCATGAAAAATTAAAGCAAGCAGAAGGGTATTGTGAAATAATGATGCACAGAAAAGGGCCGTCTCAAACAGTCAAACTCTAATAACGAAGTGAAATATATGACTTAACCCATCAGATCACATAAGAGCCTCGCCCTGCCAATAATGACACTGAATATGAAATTAAAAAAACTTGGGGATTCAATTGATGTACGACACAGAACTTTTAATCTTTATATCATGTTAGCCAAAACATACTCTCCAAGCTGTTTGTTATTAGAGAGGCACAACATGATTTCAACAGATGAGAATTCTTGATAGCCTAAGTGAATCAGTTAGTTAACAATGACTACCAGGTAAAGGTATATACCTCATCTAAAGATGAATAATTGATTATTTAGCTTTCTAAAATACACAAAACGATAGTTTTCTCAGAAGTAAATAAAACAAAATTAAACACCAGTGAAGCTCCAAATTGACAAGGAATGGCAAATTTGAAAGAATTTTCACATCTCCTTCATCCATAGGTTGAGTTTTCCTAAACCATTTCTAAGGATTATGGAAATACCATAGGTTGACTTTCCACCATTTCCTATACTTAGATCATCATTTAGACCGAGCCGAATTTCTGGATTGCCAGTAAGATAACTCTTCATTTGAATGGTGCCATCAATCTCAGAAGTAAGTATGTAGCCCTGTATGACAAACATTAAAGTGATAAGAACAACAAACTAGGATAGAATGAACAAAAACTATGCAATTCACTTTCTCTCTCTTTTTATTTATTTATTATTTTGGGTGAGAGGGAGCATGGCAATGTACTAAGTCTAACACTTCTGCAAATATATAGTTTGAATACTCAATAAATAAGTATACTTATTGTCACAATTGATGCGTAATTTTTTATTTTCAATTAAGTGTAATGACACTGAATACTCACACTAGAGCTGAATGTCACACTAATTTTCTCAATTACATCTACAAATATCTCCTCTCTCTTCCTGCCACGAGGTTCATTGGCCACGACGGATTTGGTAACAGCAGTTCCAGGCATTCTTTTGGCCCCTTGCTGCAGCAACCGAAATTGAAAAAATTAATTAAACATGTTTGCTCATATTGACAGCAAAACAGAATAGAAGTGAACCAGTATGTATTATGTAGCTGCTTCTACAAATCAATACCACAAAGATGGCAGCAGGACCAAGGCTTGGTATACTTGCATCATTGATTGCTATTGGCTCATTAAATACATAGGATTTCAAAACCTCAGTGGCAGTTGTTTGCACATAACCAAAATCCTGGAATAAGTAATCTGTCAATCTATAATGTAAAAGTCACAAGGAACAACAATTCGCCAGATAAATATGTAAAAGTTTACAAATTTATAAGTAAAATATCAAATGCATGCTCAACCTATGAAAGTAATGAATCTGAATATAGCTACAAATTTATTAATTGGAAGTACCATTATCTCTAAATGACAATCCAATGCTTAAACTAACTTCTCCCTTCTCAGCTAGAAATATCTGACAACAGATGATTAATGTCTCAAAGAATCCATTGACTTATATATGAGTATCATCCAGTACATTCAATGGGCTCGAATAGAAAAGCAAAGGAAAAAGAAATTTGATATTAGGAATCTGATATTCATAAACATTAATTAGAAAAGAAGACTGCAATAAGCAACCGATACCAATTATGCCTCTAAACAATCTATTGGTGAATCCTTTCTGCATCAGTAGTCCCTTTTTCTGGGTCCTCTAGTCTAGAAGTCTAACAGTGAACTCCTATACATTAATATCCAACAAAAGAAGGATGTGCAAGAAAGGAAAATAATACTTACAATGATTTCATCCAGTAGCTCATACACAAGCACAAAATTTTTGCGCAGCGAGTCTTCATTAAGAACACCAAGGTAATCTTTGATTACACGTGCATTCCTTTGAAGAAATTCCAGAACAAGTGAAGGTGAGATGTTAATTCTCGTTGTTGCAACAAATAGCAAGCCAGCAACTTTCACATGAAAGTAGTTCACACCATCCAAATTCTAACAGTGACAAAGATTAGCAGATAATATCAGCATGTGCAGAGAAAAGAGTATAGATTCAATATGAAAGCTAAAATTAGAACAACTAGGAAGTAATTTTAGGCTAATAAGAAACTATATATGGAGTATATACATATATATAGACTACATATTCCATATCAGAGTTATGGAAGAAAATACCTACAAAGACAGGTGGAGCATCCTCTCCATCATCCTCTTTCCAAAATTTAACTTTGCGGAAAAATATTTCAGCACTGCCTTTTGGTACTTCACCACGATCTGCATCAGTTGAAGAACATCACATAATATCTTCACAACAAGTATATACGCTTTCCTAGACAAAATTATTTGTTTCTTCTCTTCTTTTTTTTTTTGGCCATTCACCATGCAACTAAAGCCAAGCGCATCCTCTTCCAGTCTGATTCTATTAATTGCGAACAAAATCTCACTTCTTTCCATGGGTAACAGTAAATCTAATTAATCAGCATAAACAAACTGAATATAAATAGAGACAATGAGTAATCGTTGCTTCTGATAAAGGTAGAATCTTTATTTACTGAACATGAATATAGTAATTTGGGTAACAATTAACAAACAACAACAACATCAATAAATAATCGTTTGCTTCGTATAGAGGTAGAATCTTTATTTAGTATTTACCAAACAAGAACACAACAATTTGGGAAACATTTAACAACAGAAAGGAGCTAACATAAACAGAGCCGAAAAGAAGAGATACTAACAGTCGCGGAAGACGATATTGTCGCCCCTCTGAGATAGCACGAAGAACTGCGAGATCATGGTAAATTTTTTTTATATTGAATTAATTACTTCGCTTCTGCTTTCATTTCATTGATCTTCAGTTCCAATTTTTCTTGAATTAGCGGTTGGGTTGGGTTGGGTTGGGTGATGAGCTATTCAGTGGTATTCTACACTCTCAAGTCATCTATTGAAATACGCCGTCGTTTGATGGGTGACAGGCCACCGGTTTTACGTTGGCGCCACAAGTGCATGTCCCACTCTACTTTGGTTTGGTGTGTCGCTCGTGACTTTTTAGCTTTTGCTGTCCCAAATGAAAACCTCGTGCGCACTTCCGATGGCAATAATTTTAGGTTAATTTATGCAATTTATATTATAACTAATAAGGTAGCCTTCGCGTTGCTTGGGACAATGAAATAAACAAATAACACATTTCAACTAATAATACATATTTCTCAGCTACAAAATTTTTATCCATATATTAATAAATTGCTCAACTTGATGATGAGAGTAAATATATAAAACATTTGACTGTGGAAACTAAAAAAATTAATAAACTTTTCTGCATATGGTAAAATAAAAAAAAAATTGAATTTATCATAGATAAAATATTCAATCTGATAGCTTGAAATGGAGAAATTAATAGAATATATCAATACATGTAAAGGCTTTATAATTAACAATTTCATTAAATTATAATTAATTGAGATATAAAAGAGAGAAATAGGTCCAATTACAAAACTAGTTTGGATTTGCTGGAGTGTTATTCAAGTTCAAACTTGAACTAATGTCATATCTTCTCAATTCTCCGACTCCTTATTTTCATTTCTTTTTGCTTTATGTTTTCCCCTCTCAAGACAAAGCTTGTTCCTTATTTCTATTTCTTTTTGCTTTATCTTTTTTTCCTCCCAAGACGAAGTCGTTTCCTCAAAACGACTGAAGGGTAAAAAATGTCCAAACACTGTAATAGCTACAGTATTTTTAACCTACCTTTTATTTTATATATATATATATAATACTATCTCTAAAATATAACTAACAAACAAAAAATATCTCTCAATTTTAATTTTTATAATAAGAAAATTATTATTATTTAATTCATCCCTAATTTTTATAACCATGACGTAACAATTCTAACTTAATTTTAAGGTTTAATATATATTTAATCTCTAAACTGTATATATATATTGTACGGGGTCTCATTCTTAGTTTGCAGCTGTAGGGTTGTTAAAGATTTACTGATCAAGAATGATTTTCTGTTATAATCAATAGTCTTGAATCTCGATCGTATTTAGTGGGCCAATTTGGATCCTCACATTTCCAGATCTAATTCTGACCCAGTTTAATAATATATGTTTGTATTAAACATAAAATCTAGAGGATTTTATACAAAATTCTAAATTTTAACTTTTTTTTTTTTTTCAAAATCGCAATTATTTTTGTTTGTTATTTTTATCAAACATTTTTTCATTTTTATTTTTTTTTTCTTCTCTCATTCCTTACCATCTCTAATATGAAATTCTAGCCGATTATTCTCGATTATGTCATTCTCTCGACAACCTTTACTCACCTAACGACAATTCTAGTCCATATCCATGTTCATCAGTCTCTTCACTCCAGCAGCTCCAACCACTCCACCTGAAACTAAAGCTTCTCTTATGGTGAATTGTGGTGAATTATTGAAGTAGGTGTAATTGATAGTGTATGTATCGATTTTTATTATAAGATCACCGGCCATGGATCTTCCTCTTGGCAAGTCAGGTATCCTCATGGGTGCAGCCATTCTTGGTTTGGTTCTTGCAAAAGAAAAGGTTCAGTGACCAAAAAAAGAAAAGGTTTCGATCAAAATATATGGTCAAGGAGTGTTCCTTTGTCGTAGGTTCCTACTAGCACTTGGTTGAAGTTTCTGCATGATGTATCAATTGCTTCTTTTTTTATTTAATAATGTTTCTAATGCCTATAATCGAATTAAGTTTTTTCTTCCTCTCTTTTGGTAAAAATTTGGACAATTCAACTAAGATATATATCCAAAGTATTTTTAAAAAATTTTCAAAACATTTCTAAAGTCTATCATAAATATTTTTAAAAAATTCTTAAGATATTCACAAAATATAATTAATGTATTACTAAGAAATTTCCAAGATATACCAAATTTGTATTTTTGTGGGTATAAATATTTTTGTGATATTTTTAAGCACTTTATGATAGTTTTGCAAAAAACTTTAAGTGAAAGTATTGTTGGAATATTTTAAGAGTTTTTTTGACATTTTTTAAAAATTTCCTAAAATCTATATATAAGATTATGTTTGTAAAATATATTAAAAAGTTGATCAATAATTCTTTTTGTCAATTTCTACACCGTAATATATTTTTTTTATCAATCAAAAGAATGTTATTAAGCTCAAAAATAGTCAACGAATATAATCACCAGTATACCAAAACAAAACAAAAAGAACTAACTGGCAAAGAGATTTTGCCAGTTAGTAAGCATATGAATGTTGCTATAGCTATACTGTATGTCTTACCTATACACGAATTTGAATAAAATGGCCTCTTGAATCCTATGGACAATCCATAGAGCATAAGGATTCTAGTATCGAAACAACACTTCATTTCGAGCTCTCCAAATGTGATAACACAGCAACACTAAAAGCTACTCCCCGAACTCTACTTGCAAGAGTTTTCCCCAAAGCCTTAGAACTTTGTAGAAGTTAACTAATTCTGATTTCAAATATCACAAAGGCTGTAGAGCCATGAAGCTTTCTCATCTCTGGCTTTGCTGATGATCTCGTTGTTTCTTGTTGTAGTGATGTTCATTCAATTAAGGTAATCCATTCAAGGCTTTTTCAACTTACTTTTGTATCTAACCTTAACCCTAACCTAGGCAAAAGCTCTATTTTCTTTGATAGAGTGTCATTAGTACAAAAAGTACTTTTAGAGGAAGATTTTATGTGCTGCCAGAAAAAAAACAACAGCAATAAATGAATAACAAATGTTTTTACCACAAACTTTTAGTAAAACAATAGCAAAAAATAAGAGCAAATGCAATAGATTTTTATCGAAGTATGTTGCAAATGCTCTCTATTAAAACCGTACGGTTCACAACAAAACAAATACTACAAATTTTTATTAAAACAGCCGCAAATACACTTTACTAAAACGGTGGCGTTTTCTAGAAAAGTAAATGCTACAAGTTTAATGAAAGGCTGGCGCAAATGAGTTTAAAACAGATGCAACTACTTTCTCTTTTGCATGTCGCATTTGCTCTTCTTGAAGCAAATGCGATAGGCTTAATATTTGTCAGGCGCAAATAATCCTAATTAAATGCAACAGACTTATTTGAAGACAGCTGCATTTGATTGAAGATCCCCTAAAATGCTTGGCTTTAGAGCATTGTTATCGGCTTGCAAGTGGGATTGTAAAATCCTACTTGAGACTTGGAAGACTAATTGCATGAGTAAAAAAATTACTTTTAACTTTTTAAGCTTTCAACATTAGAAATAGAAAGAGACAATTTTAATTGATTAAAATATTATTATGGATCCACATGTATTATTTAACATTAATTTGATGAATTTAATTTCATAATATAATACATAAAATTAAATTAATAAAATTAATTATATTTAATAATATAATTATTATAAACCTAAAGTTAATTAATTAGAAAAATTAATAGCAGAAAAATATTTACTCTATAATCTGGTATTGGATTTAAATATATATATTTTATGTTAATAATATTAATTATACTTAATAATATAAATGTAATTATTAATATAAATATAAAATTGAAGTTCTTTATATAAATTTGGTATAAATTTAAGAATAAAAAAATTAATATTTTAATTATTAATAGTGAATATAATGTAATATATTAAAAACTAATCTAATCCTAGGCTTTGAAATTTGAAATTTTGCAGGATCAGCTCTTACACTTTACTGCAGCAAAAACTCTTTTTGAAAAAACCCAAACCTGCGATTAACATCATCTTCTCCCCTTCGAACTGAACATTCTCCTCATTCTTCCTCCCAGCCGCGCAGATGGGTATATGATATTTGGGATCTCCACGAGCAGCAGGGGCGCACGATTCTCCAGTCCGCTTCTCATCGAAGCAAGAGACTTCCGTTCACCATGCACCTGGTAATGTATTTCGTTCCTTCTCATGTTGCTTTTTGTTTTTGTTTTTTTTTTTGTTGTAATGTATACTTGATTTGGGCCATTAGAGACAGTGAAGGGGGAAAAAAAAAGGAATTGGTGGCTGAATCATCTCAACGTCTTCCTCATCTCCTCGCTAATTCACTTGCTTCCAATGCTGCTCTTGCTCTGCAATTGAACCCTCACTCTGGTACTAAGGAACACGTAATTCATCAATTTTTGTTATTTTTTATGTGCTAATTGCGCTTGATTAAATTTTGGTGTTCCCCCTCTTTTGCGTAATGTTTGATGTGTTGTACTGATGTACACTGCTGCTTATTCTTTGTTTTTATGGCTTTTATCACATGGGTACCTATGGTTTGTATGTATTTCATGTCATTGAATTTAGATGGGGCAGAATCCTTTAAATAAAATGGGTTTTTGTGAGTTAGCCGTTTCTTTATTTTGGTTCAGATTCTTTGCTTTGCTTGCTCATTGCTTAACTAGATAGCAAAAAGGAGAAGATTTCTAGTGCTAGTTTCCTCACTTGTGGAAAAGATTATTTCTGTTTTCTTAAATGCAATCCTCAACATTTTTAGTTTCTTAACCGACCCATATATGAAAGAGATTAGTTCTGTGTTTTTATGTGCGACAATTTCGAGTAGTCTTTAGATGGAGTCGGATAAGCTTCTATAGTTCAATCAAATACCTGTTATTCTGACATCGACTGAGGGATTATTTTCAGTAATATTTGGCAATGCAGGAACAGTAGTGCAGGTGTCTTTAGAAGCCTCTAATTCTGAGACATTATCATCAGCTTTAAATCCACGTTAATTTTATGGTGGTATTAATCTTTCTTGTTAGGAATTCTGAGAGTCTAGTGTCTTAAAGTTTTAGTCAATATATAAATTCTTGCAAACTGTTATGTCATTCTCTTCAAAGATGTGGTGCCTATGGAATCCAAGGTTTATAGTTATATGCCTAAGAAAGTTTAGGAGTAAACCTAAATTCTGACTCTATCATTCTTAGGTTACTAGTCAATGGTAATGTTCACAGCTACTGTTTACATTGGCTAATCTACTTGTTGTCTACCTCCAATTGACAGCCAATGAACATCCAGTTACAATGCCATACATATTACAACATTAAGTTTATATGGTAGCAGTAATATATTTGGGAAATGGGGAAAATAATTGACTTCAAAAAATATGCATGAATTAACATCTATCACAACCACTTTGGCATTATAGTTGAATCCGCCTGTATGACATGAAGCCTGTCAACTAGTATTCAAGTTCACATGATTCAACCTACAAATCATTTATTTGTAACATTTGCAAGTAATCCTATTCTAGCCAAAAAGCTTTTCAAAATTTCACCTTAGAAATCAAGATAACAAGCGATTATGCCTATATTTTCCACACAAAAAATGGTAAATCTTGAGATGGATCATAAGCATTAAAGTTATTAAAAATGTCAAACAGGCAAGCTAAAAGAACAAAGAACATGCCTGCACAACCACAGATACCAAGAATAAATAAAAATGAACAATAAATGAGCTTTAGAACAACATGAAATCTCATGGATGCAAATAAATTCCAACGTAAATTTTGCATTCCTGAAATAACATTCAATTGCATTCATACCTCTTTTGGCAGTTAAAATGTACTTTATTCTTCTCAATTGAACTCAATGTTGTCTTCCCAAACCAATGAATTTTTCTTTTAGGGTTTATAATAATGGCTTATATCAGTATACTAATACTACTTTTGTAGAGTACACCATTGATGTCTCTATTCCTAATCTTGATATAGAGTTGTATTTCTATATTTAAAGAGAGATTTCGAGTAAGTTCATTTAATGGGTTTCTTGGTCTGTATATCTTAGCAGAAAAGATACAGAATTGTTTCAAACATCTCCTTTCTCTAGTGGCATGCATTTTCTTGGTTATACAGTTCAATTCTACTGAATTTCTTGTTCTTAGCAGCTCAAAACCTTCTACATCTATTCCTTCCAACGATAATAGCCAAAATGATTGCAATGAGTTGCAAAGTATAGGCGACTACATAGCCAAGTTTCATTACCTTCTATCACATAATCCATGTGTATCTCAGGGCTATATCGACTATCTCTACTTTTTCTATTGCAATTTTGGAAGATCATCCTATTTGGGTCATTGTCTTCTACTTCTCTGGCTTTTAGTGCTGTTCTATTTGTTAGGGAACACCGCATCTGAATATTTCTGTTATTCACTTGAAAGCTTATCTGGGTTATTAAAATTGTCCCCAACAATTGCTGGGGTTAACCCTCCTTTCTTTAGGAAATGGTGCCCCAGATGTGTTTGCTAGCCTTGTATCCTTTATGGGTGGAAGTGAAAGATCTGATGTTGGGTTCAATACAGTTCTTGGTAGTGCTTCCTTTATAAACTCTGTTGTGGTTGGGAAAAAAAAATGTAGTGTTGATTATTAAGGTATATAAATTTCACATTTTACTATTCAATTTTATAGGATTAATATTGGATTTTACTTTAAATTACTTTATTAGCCTTCTTCTACTTTCTTCAATTTTATAGGATTAATATTGGATTTTACTTTAAAGATCTTTTACCTAATAATTAAGAATCTGCTGGAAAATTGAAAAAGAAAAATTGTTACCTTTTTTCTACACATTATTGTATGGCCGTCTTACTTGTTAAAGTGATATTAATTTGTTGTTATTATATACTTTTTACTGGTATCTTTTAATATATTTGTTTAATATAAAAATGCGTGCTTGGGTAAAGTATCTTTTTTTTCCCTGTTTGAGCGTGTTCAGAAGTAAAATCAGTTCAATTTCTTTTGACTATAGGTCTGTTTTATCATTTTTAACAAATGTCTGATTACCTTGTTATTTGGATTTCAAGAAAATTTATTCTATATCACCACTGTGGATAGATTTACCATTTTCAGATGCATACACTTTATTTTATATTAAGTCTAATTAATTAGGTAAAACAATTTGTAATGTCTTTTTTTCAATGGCATATATCAAGTAAATATGGCAGAAAACTAATGATTATTTCATTGACATACAAGTAAGTCATTTCAAATTTCCACCAGATATTCAGTAGCCCATCAAGCAATTGTCATATCTTGCCTGTAAGATGAGTTATGGGATTGCAATCCAAAACCCTCTCCGTGTTAGCCATCGAATCTAAAATTTCAACCGCAATTTGAATCTATTGGGGGCAAGCAACCGATATAAAGATAACAATCAAACTAGTATTATAACAGAGCCATCACATCCATTCATCTTAAATCTTCTTTCCAAACAGTGTTCCCTCGACTTTTAATATTTCATGCTATTATTTCAATGATCTTTTTTGTTATTTATGAAGTTATATTAGCAATTACGAACGTTTAAAAAATCAACAAAGACATTCTTATACCTTTCTCTTTCATAATAATCATGATTTTACATGACGCAAATTTATTTTAAATACTCTGTTGATGTTTTTACTAAATATCATCTTTATCATGTATTCTTTATAATTTATTGATTTATTCATTAGTATTTATAATTATTCACTATGTTTCTCAACGCGAAGCTAGGGTTACTCACTAGTATTATATAGAAAGTGATCCTAATATGTTTTGTTTTCTATGTTTAAAGATTCTATTGCAAATTGGTACACTCTAAACCACGTTGATTTGTATCTCGCTGCTATCCTCGTACATTATCGACATTCCAGGTATGGTTTTCTCTTTTTTATTCATCTCTCTCCTTTTATTTCATATTAAAACAAATATTATATAGAAAGTGTTAAATTCATAGAAAGTAATCCCTATATGTTTTGTTTTCCGTGTTTGGAGATTCTGTAGCAAATTGGTACGCTCTAAACCACGTTGATTTGTATTTCGCTGCTATCCTCGTACAATATCGACATGCCAGATATAGTTTTCTCATTTTTATTCATTTCTCTCCTTTTATTTCATATTAAAGAAAATATTATATAGAAAGTGTTAAATTCATAGAAAGTGTACCTAATTAATGTTAGACTTGTTTAAAATGCATTGAAAGTATAAATAAAGTTACTATTGATAAATGACATGAGTTTTAATTAAAAAAAAAGTACTTTTTTATGCATGATAGGCGGAAATTTGTATTGATTTAACCATATGGTTAAGGGAACATAGATAAAATTCGATAAATATAGTCATATTTCTTTCTAAGTGATTGTCTATAAATTTTTAATATCTTAGATTGTGTAAAAATATTAATTGAGTATTTATGGATTATGTATAGTTGGATATTGTTGAGCATAGATATATAAAATTGTTTATGGAAATTGTTAAGTATTTATGAATTGTTTTTGAAATTGAGATCGTATTTAGGTCTTATGAATTTTGTGGCTTGTGAACTTACTATTTTGGATATTGGAAAAACCTATTGTGGCTTATGCATTGTAATTATAGGATGTAAGCCTAATGGCTTGTAAATATTACAGGTTTCTGCATATAAAAATTCTAAAATTAAAAAAAAAATCTTTTTTCTGCTATTTTTTGAATAGCTTGTCGCATTTGGTGTGGTCTTTTGCTGCCTGTCTTATAAAAAACAGCAGCAAAAAGGCAAACCAAATGCGACAGGCTTTTGGAAGACTGTCGCAATTGATACACTAAATGCGACAAGCTTCTACAAGTCTGTTGCATTTGGTGTGGTTTTTTGCTGCTGCCTTATAAAAAACAGCAGCAAAAGGTCAAACCAAATGCGACAGACCTTTCGAAGATTGTTGCAATTGGTATACCAAATGCGATTGACTTTTAGAAACCTATCGCATTTGGTCTAACTTTTTGCTACTATTTCCAACAGCAGCAAAAAGTCAAGTCAGTATTTGTGATTCATTCATTTGTGGCACCTTATAACTGTTGCAAAAGGTCCAAAATAATAGTCATAAAAAACCATTTTCTGTACTAGTGTGGCTCATAATACAAAGCTTGAGATTCTGCAAATCTTACAATTTCAAGAAGCTCAGCTTTTGGTAAAAATATTTTGGTCTACCTCTTATGTCTACTAGGCTTTCAAAAAACTAACTGCGATGTGTTGATTAAGAGGATAACATCTAGATTGGAGTCCTGGTCTACCCAGTGTTTATCTTATGGAGGTAGACTACAACTTGTTAATACTGTGCTTCTGAGCATGACTTCTTATTAGTGTGGTATTTTCCTCCTCCCCAAGGCTGTCATTCGAGGTGTTGAAACTATTTGTTGGGATTTCCTTTGGAGGGGCACAGGGTCTAGTAGGAAAGTTGGTCTTGTTGCTTTGGATACTGTTTGCTCATCTAAAAAAACAGGTGGTCTCATTGTGAAGAATTTGTATTGTTGGAATCAAGCTGCTGTTACTAAACACATCTGGGACTTGGTGAATGCTAAAAATACTCTCTGCGCTACTTGGGTTTCTGCCAATAAGCTGAAGAGACTTGAGTTTTTGGGGTATTTTGAAGCCTCATGAGTAGAGTAGGAAATGTTTGTTAAAGCTTAGTCCTTTTTTTTTTTTCATAAGCGTTTTTTTTTTAATTTTATTAAACAAAGCTTCGCCCCTTAGTCAAAGATTTCTTTGAGTACACTTTGGGGAATGGCAAAAAATTTTATTTCTGGTTAGACCCTTCACAAGGTAAGATTCTTTTGGACAGATTTCCTCAAGTCAATTTCCAAGATGCTGGAGTTAGAAATGCTAAGAAAATGAAGTCAATAGGGATATTTTATGGAGATTTCCTCAACCACTGAATATGTATACTGCTGATATTTGGACCAATGCCCTTTCCCATTTTCCTTCTTTGATATGAAGATATTATCACTTGGAGATTGGAGAGGGCCGGGTCTTTTTCTGTTGCTAGCATGTACAATGCTTTGACGGATACTATACAACCTGTTGCTTGGTATATATTGTTGTGATTTCCTCAACAAATTCCCGAGTTTGCTTTCATTATTTGGCTTGCTTTGAAAGGTAGATTGCAAACTAGAGGCTGTTTAGATGGAATTGTTGCGACTCCAATACCTGTATTTTATATAATTCGGAGATGGAGACTATTAGCCACTTGTTCTTTGATTATGTTTTCTCAAGATAAATTTGGAGACTTATCTGCTTTGTGATATATCTCGACCTGTTTTCACTTGGAGGCGTGAGGTTAGCTGGTTCATTACACCATCATCTTAATAAACCACATGCGTAAATATCAGAAATGAATTCAAAGACAGCGGCTATACCAGGTTTTGACTACTTTGACAAAAGCTTCTTATTCATATATATATATATATATATATGAATAAGGGTTTTCTAATTCTTAATTACTGCTTTAATTGTATGCTGCATGCAATGTGGGTTAAATGCATGAATCTATATTTTATATGTAGTATAATATAATAATTTATTTTTGTTCTTGATAGGCCTTGAAAAAGTTTGTTGTCTTTTCTTTGAGAAATTTCTTATTTTCAATTGATTTTTCTCAAGTATTCATATACGAAATTAATGCTTTTATTCTTTAAGAAAATTTGATGGCCCCATGCAGTTGATTAATATATTTTTGTAATTAAAGTAGCAGCAGGGAATCTGATTTTTGGTCGGGGAATTGCTGTATCCATTCTTTTTTAAAAAGAAAATAAAAACAAGCAATTCCTTCTATGTACGTTAATTGAAAAAAAAAAAGAAAAAGAAATAAAATATCAACTGTATTTCAGATTATAAATTTGGCATAGATAAATAAATAAATAAACCGTATAAGCTTCTTTTGGTCGTATGCACATTCACACAAAAAGCAAATCACATGGGCTTTGCAAAAATAAGGTTGGGTATTTGGTAATTCAGTTATTTGCTAAAATCGAATTCTTTAAAAAGTTTCACCAATTGTTTAACTAAATAAAAAATTTAGTTATCGATTGTCAAATTCAAAATTTATGCAATTATCCAAATAATTGAAATTTTACTGAATTTGAAAATTTTATTTAAATTTATCAAATTTTTTAATTTATTTTATTATAATAAAAAATGCTATATAAATAAAAATACTTACAAAAATTAAAATATTATAAAATAATATATTTTTAAAATAAAATAAAAAATATATACAAATATCATAATAAAATTTATAAAGATTTAAAATTAAAGATAAAAAATTCAGTTATTCAATTGTTACTGTTGTAAATTATCAAATAATTGAAATAGATAAAATTTTACTACCGATTACTGAATCAAATTTTTTAGTACAGAAATCGGTTACCAAATTTCAATAGTTTGATCCTATAATTCGGAATTATTGAACCATTGCAGGCCTCTATGCTAAATTAATATTAATTGATAACTTGAAAGTAAAAGTTAAAACTAAGAACTCAAAAGAAATGGGAAAAAGGAAAAGCACGTGAAAATCATTGCTTCATATTACGAAAAATTTAAAATGCATGGGATATATGGGTGGCCATTGTTAAAGCTGAAATAATATTACTGCCTGGTCGTAACCCTACAGATCCACCCCCATTCCATAAAAAAGTGTTGGGGAATCTTTGGATCGGATACAGGCCTTGATTATGGAGTTTCGCCCTTTGATAGAAATCAGGCAATTTCTTTAATTTTTTTATTAGAATTTTCTCCATATTTGTCATTTTAGTCTAATTAATTATAATCATTCAACTATTTAGAAATAATAATAAAAATAATTAACTAATTAATTCCTCATGAAGTTCAGCCAATAGTTTTTAACCAAATGAAAGAGAACTCTTCCTGCTAAAAGGAGTTTTACGAGAGTGTTTGATATTAGAATTTTGGAAAAGCACTTTTGAATAAAATTTTATATTTTTTAATATTTTTTAGTTTTAAAAACTGTTTTATTTTTTATAAAAATAAGTGAATAAATATTTTTTCTAAAACTAATTTTGAAACAAAACAATTCAAAAAAATTAAAAAAATTAGTCAATTAAATAAAAAATTTTTAAAACTCGAGTACATTCCACGATCATTCCAAACGCCTATATGTATTTATTTTCTCAATTCTTTTCGGGAAGTACAATTCCGGTATTCATCTTTAGCCCTTTTTGGTACATTGTTGACTCATTTTGAACCCAATTAATAATCTAACTCAGGAACTTTATTTCAACATTAATTAATTCCTCTTTATGTTCATTATTTAGGTTTTCTCCTTAAAAATTAATTATCAAAACTTGATCAACCCTAAATTAGGTATAAACAGATCGATGTTATTTAACTAAATGTTGGTGTAGATAATTATTTTTAGAGTAATTAGTGATTGATGGGGTAGAAAATTGGGACTAATTAAGCTGTGCAATTAACCCTAAAATTACACCCAACAAAAGGAAAACATATGCTTTTAAAAGGGAAGAAGACTTGGTGCCGAAGTGACTTAGTGGGTTTGTGGATACTTCAAAACTAACCTATAAGATCTTCCCATGCATGGATTCTTTTGTATTTTCCATATCTTATAAGGGACCAAATTAATATACCCAATTTCCCAAATCACCATGACCAATAAACTTATCTTATAACTGAGTAGGTAAATTGATTTGGGCTAATTTTTTTTCAAACCCAAGTTTAAAGATAGAAAATTGTCTAAATCATTTTAAATTTTATGAATTTTTTACTCCCACATGATGTGAGACTTCGACACTTTTCTTTTAGTCCCAAACCTATTGTGGAATATAATACAGTGGGGTCATATGGAGCGTGAAAGTATAGTAGACCGTTCTATTCGTAAATTATGGCTTTAATATCATGTAAAATTCGATAAATAAATGAATTTATCTAACTCTTTTCAAAAATTAGCTTAAAAATAGAAAATTATTTAAATCATTATAAAATTTTTACTCCCACCTGACGTGGGAATTCAACAATAACCTTAAGCCATCGCATCAATTATTGAAGTGAACTTGGAAATATATACATATTGAGTAACCCCAGCTATATATTTTCCTTTTATTAGGCCTCTTAATCTAACATCCACAAGAATGAAATTTTCGTCCTCCTGTGTTTCACTTGGTTTGATCCAACTTTTCTTCTTTTTTATCTAATATTTGATGAGCTGGATCTATCTTCCATATTTCTATTTGTAGTTGTTTTAATTGATAAATCGATGAGATCCAAATTATGGGTATTCAAAATGCCTAGCTATAGCTAGCTATATATATATATAGTTATGAGATTCTTGCTAAGGAAAATTAAAATGTTGAATTAATTTATTAATTATATTTTAAAATAGTTGTCATTATCAAGAACATGAGCATGGAGAGAAATTAACTATTAAAAAAAAAATCAAGAAATTTGCAAGTTGTAATGTAAGAATAGGCTCTACATAATAATACAAAGAAGAATCATAGTAAAGATCAGATGGGATATGCCATCATTAACGTCTTTTCTTCCTTTTCTTTTACTTTGTATATATATATATATATATATATAGGGAACATGTCCATTACACTATCACACTTTTCTTATGTTGGAAGTGAAGAAATAAAATCCAAATTTAATACAAGTTAAAAGGTTATGCCCTAATTACTCAAAAAGTTTCAGATTGAATGACAAAAATCTCTTATTTTTTAATTAGAGATATCGAGTTGGAACCCGTGGGTATAAAATATAAGAAATCAGACTTACTTTATTTATAATATTGAGTATAAATGTACACAGTAAAGTTTCTTTATTATAAAATACTTTTTAAATCTGAAATCAACCATTTAATCCTTTAATAGATGTACATAATATGAATACATAAGTAAAGGATATTTGAAAAAAGAATTAGGTCCTACCTCCATGTCAGAAAAGCATAAAAGTTGTCAATTTAATTTGCCCGGTGATTTAATTTCTTTATTTTCTCAGTTTGAGATAAAATTTACTCGTGCTTGCTTTTTTTTTTTGATCGGACTCATGCTTGTTTATGAAATATGCATAATTGAACAAATAATGAAACACAAAGGGGAAAATAAAAGCATTCACAGTCACCACCCAAAAGCCCCATGGCAAACATAAGTACAGCAAATCGGCAATGGACATGCTTTCCCTACCCGAATATTTTGAAGCATATTAATATTCGCGACTAATGGAGTGTACTAACAAATTAATATGTTAATGTTCTGTAGCTACCCACTACTTTAATTATACATATACAATCTACCTAAATATTATTTATTTTTTCTCATAGCTAAGCATGCGTAACACCCTTTTAAAGCTCAACATCTCAACTTTCTTTTTTTTTTTTTTTTATTGAAGAGGTAAATAGGTAAAATGTTAATATGCTTATTAAAAAAATAAAGGTAAAATGTGCAAATTAGTTCTTGTACTATACCATATAAAGTGAGTCACCCATCAATTTTGACTTAGTGCAAATAAGTTTTTAACTTTAAATTCAATGCATATTAGTTTTTGAATTATATCATATGGAGCGAGTCACTTTTTACCAGACCGAGTTGACTCATGGTTCTAGTTTATAAGATTTAATATGTAAGAGGTCGAACTGTACTGAAATTAAAATTAATAGCTTATTTACACAAAGTCAAAATTGAAGGGATAATTCGCTCCATATTGTACAATTTATATGTTAATTTGCACGTTTAATCAGGTAAATATGATAAAGTTAAAAAAATAAAAAAAGGAAAAAAATTATTTTACTGTTTCCTCTTTCAGTTCCAGCCATCAAATTTACTGTTAAAATTTCTTTTCTCCCAACTACCAATAAACTTATTAACTTAAGTTCATGTTAATTTAGTGTTTCGAGTTTAAATTTTAGTAAAATCACTCTTGCAAATATATATATATATATATATATATATATACTTCAACTAATGAAAAGCATGATTATTTGACCGTCGACCCAATTCTGATATTATATTGTGTGCCTAATTTTATTCAATTTTAAATGGATTGAAACAAGATGCCTCGGTTTCTAAGGATCGATCCACAGTTAGTTATAAATTAATAACAATTCAAATAAATAGACTTTTTTTTTTTCTATGGAAAGGTTAGGTTATATTAAATTGAAGCAATTAGGTAGGAACTAGCTACGTGCACATGCATGTGTATAAATAAAGATTATTGGTACGTAATTTGCACAAGTGAAGAAATGCATAAATAAAGAACCAGTCTACCCATAAAAATTTTAAAAAGAAAATGAAGCACCTTTTTCCTTTTTGGTCAAATGGGGAAGAAATTATTGACTTGTGACTCACCCTACTAAACGAATTTTTAAATTTATTTATGAACCAAGGGAAAAAAATTCACAGAAAATCTATTTGCTCCTCTATCCTTCAAATCCTTTTGGCTAATGATCTGTAAAGATGAGCATATATATATATATATTATTTATAAATTAATTTAATCATGTATTTAATTATTTTATTCTCGTTATACAGTAGATGTGAAACAAACATGCACACAGGGATGGATCAAAAAAAAAATTTTCAGTGGGACATATTTAATTTAATATATAATAAATTAAAAATTATATAAAAAAAACCAATATATAAAAAATATAAGTTACTATGTAATAAATTACATGAGTAAGAAAAATAAAATTTTCAAACATTTAAAAGAAACTAATTAAAATTAACTCAATTGATATATCCAGTACGAAATAGTCAGGGTAAATGTGGAAAATTATATATTCAATACTCAATATCTATAAAATATACAAAAAAAAAAAACATACTTTATAAATTTTATAATTAAAAGATGACTTCAAGAAAGATACTATATACAATATTCAAGTAAATATTGAACTAAAATTGAAAAAATAAATCAAATCAAACTATATATCAATCATCAAATAATTAAATATTTACATTTCATATTCTAATGAATAATAATAATATAAATATATCAAATTATCAAGACACATATCAAATAGCATTCGATTTAAGAAATTTGGATAACAATATTACAATAAAATCTAATTAATTTTCATAACTGAGATAATTAAAGGATAAGTGAAAAAAGATTAAAACATTTGAATACTAACCTTTAAAGCGAGAAAGTATAGATTTTTTATATAATAAGCTTTTTCTTTTAGTTAATTTATCTTCTTCTTTTTTTATTCCATCACTAGTATTCTTCCAACACCAAATGAAGAATAAGAATGAACAAAAGTTATGAATTTGATAGGCAGTAGAAAGAAAAAGTAAGAAAAAAAGTAACGAGTAAGAAAAAAATTAATAAGTTGTCTTTATAAAAACTAGCTTTTATCATAAAAATAATAATATTTTATAAGAAATATTTCATTTTTACATTGCAAGTTATTGTCGAAAGTGTATAAAAGAGTGTTAATAGTATCTTTTAAAAAATAAAATAAAAACAAAAAATTAAAAAAAAATAAAGCATTAAATAAACTAAAAAAGACCAAAATATATTTTTTTATTTTTTAATAACTTAATTACTACATAAAATATATAAAATTAAGTTTAACTTTTTTAAATAGAGCCAAAATATTTTATATATAAAAAATTTTTTTAGAGATCAAAATAAATATTTAACCATATTTTAGGGGCATGCCCCTATTGTAAATCTGTCCATTATGCACGTATTACTATATAATTAGATAAGTTAATGGATTACATGTACCTAAAGGTTTTTCATATATACATATCCATCATAATTAAAGAATTCTTTTTTTTTTCCGGTAAATTACAAGGTGTTCTCACATTATATTAGATATAAGATTATTTTTCATTTGGGCGTAGGTCTACACTTAAAGCTTTTTGTCCTCTCAATTAAGATATTTTTTATGGGAATCGAACTCGATACCAACACTACAATTTCAGCGTGTGTTAACCGACTAATCCAAAATTGAAAAATTCTTTAATTGATCATAAATACCAACTGGAAGTGTAGAAGCTACCTGAGCTGGTGTTAGGTTATGGGTTTAATTGTGTTCCCCACTTGGAAAATCCAGGCACAGTGCTTGTTTCAGTCCTTTCACCATCTTCAATTAGACTTGTGGGGTTATCCCTAACTTCCTCTTTCTAAAATTCTAGCTATAAATACAAGCATGCATATGACTTGACTTCCTCTTCATTTTTTCCTTCCAAATAATAACACCAATAATTATTTTCTTCCTATTTTGGCAATGCATAGCACTACTTTCTCATCAATTCAGTTACAAATAATTACATTAATCTACTTGTAGATTGTAATTTAATTGATATTTTTATCTATGAGAGTTGAAGGAGGTCTCATTTTAAATCCTTTTGCTACCATTTTAAAAATTTATACATTTATAGTTGCTATAATAATATGTGTATTCATAAATTTTTTTGTCCTTAAATTAAAGACAAAAAAAAATAGATAAACAAATATCAAAATTGAATTTATTAAAATAAAAGGAAAAAAGGTACAATATCTAATGAAAAATTTCTACAAATATAGAAATTAGAGTTTTTAATTATTTTCTCATTTGATTACAGTTCAAGGATTTATGAAGTTTGATTTCGAATTCATAAATGATTTTTCTTTTTATTTTGGTAAAAAAGATGAGTTTAATCTATAACAAATGAAGATACCGTTTAAAAATTCGTTCATAAAGATTTTAAAGGCTTTAAACAATATCGATTTGTAGATATAAAAGTCTTGATGCTTAAGTTTGGATTTATCTTGATGTTTGGAGAAAATTCTGCACAATTTTTCTTTGATACTTTAATTATAGAGTTTCAATGGTTTGATACTTTAATTTTTATATCTCTTATGAGGAATAAATCTCTTCTATTTATAAAAAAATTTATAAATAATGTATATATGGTTATTTAAACCACAAAAAGAAATAATATATATTTTTTTATTTACTTAAATATATTTATCAACACGTAAACTATTTAAAAAATATATTTATTTATTTTAAACAATTGCATATTATTTTTACGGATGAAAAATACTTGATTAACTTATTTATTTAATAATTAAATTAATTACTAAATAAAATATAAGTACGATTTGTACAGACTCCCAAAATTTCCACGTTACCTCATGAAAACTCATATTATGTACCCACAGCCATCCTCCAAAATTAAATGTCAAAATAACCTTTAATATGATTGAAAATGACAATTCGATCCCCAGATTCCCTGGCTGGCTGGAACTTGATCGAAAAAATGCAACTTAGCACCTGTAGTTAGAACAGTTAATTCCGTTACTTGGCGGTGAAAGTGAGGTAAAAAAAAAAAGTAAATAAAAATAATATTGTAAAAGAGACAATAAACCTGAAACAGAACAGTAGAAAGGAAATGATTAGAAGAATAAATGCCAATGGTGGCCTGCTCTGCTCTCACTCCAGCTGGAATCGGACGCTTGTGGAAATTTCTTCACAACCCCACATGCCTCGTCACCTCTCCCCTCTCAACAGGTCCCATTGAAGATTCCTATGCTCCCCTTTTCTTTTTATTTTCCACCATTTTAATTCTTGATTACTTAATTAATTTCTTACCTATTTTTTCGTATTTTTTCTCTTATTTTCTCCTTCCTCTAATTTCTATAAAATCCCCACCCAGCCCTCTCCTAAGCCTCTTCTCTTCTTCCTTCTCTTTTTGTTTAGGCTTTCTTGCTTTCTTTCTTCCTTTAAAGGCTCAGGTTCTGCTGGTTTTCTTTCTGCAACTCTCTCTCTCTCTCTCTCTTTCTGTTTTTCTTCTAACAGAAAAAAACCCATGAAGTCAAAAGCTTTGAAATCCCTCAATTTTTTGCAGCAAGGAGCTGTAGTTTAATTTCTAGCTATGGATCTCTGCCGAAGAGAGAAACTTTTTTTTAAAGAACTTCTTTTGATTTTATCTTGATGCTGCATATTTTTATATTAATGTTTGAGATTCATGTCTCCAGTTCTTAGTGAAATCCTCCGTTCCGGGTTTATGATCAATTCTTCTCTGAGGCGCAGGACCCATCTCGTTCAATCTCTCTCTGTTGTTTTTCTTTACTGGTTTTATGTTTTTTCAGAAATAGTTTTCCCATCACTGCCTCAACCATATAGTATTAGCCTAAATTACATATATATTTAGCTCTATTGATTAACTACCCAGAAATTATTGGTGTCTGCTGGGTCCTGTTTCCTCAAAATCAAATCTGTAAGTTAAGATCTTGAAGGGGAAAAAACATCTTTTTATTGAGATTGTTAGTGCTATTACTGGTGTGTAAATATATATATTATATATATAGCGCATCCTCTAGTGGGAATTCTTCAGGTTCCTCTCTGCTTCAGAACTCAGGGTCTGAAGAGGATATGCAGGCGTTGATGGATCGAAGAAAAAGGAAGAGAATGCTATCAAACAGAGAATCAGCAAGGAGATCGAGGATGAGAAAACAGAAGCATCTTGATGATTTAATGGCTCAATTTTCACAGTTGAGGAAGGATAATAACCAAATCCTCACAAACATCAATATCACCACACAGCACTACTTGAATGTTGAGGCTGACAATTCCATTTTAAGAGCTCAGATGGTGGAACTTACCCAAAGACTTGATTCCTTAAATGAGATTCTCAATTACATCAACACAACAACACCAAGCAATGGGATTTTCCAAATTGATCATCAGGATCTTCAAACTGCTGCTGCTGATCATACCTTCATCAACCCACTCAACTTCATCTATCTTAACCAACCCATCATGGCTTCTCCTGATTTCTATCAGTATTGATGATGAAGATTAAGCTTTAGGAAAAGAATTGGTCAATTCTATTCATGTCTCAATGGGTGGAGAGGAAAATTTAGTATCTTTTACTTTAGTTAATTAGCTTCAAGGATGAAGCAACAAGCATGAATTAGTCTATATGAGAAAATTGGTGGGGAAAAAAAAAAGATGAGTGTATGAAAAATGGTTTAAATGTATGTGTTGTTTTTCTCATATTATAATATATTAGTAATGGTTTTCATAATTAAGATATCATATAACCCTAAAGCCTATATTATTTTAATTTGATATCCATTTAATTCAATTCTTTTCATGCATGCATCAAAATTTATTTTAAGAAAATTTTCTTCTAAATATTAATTATTCCATGATTTTTACGGTTTTTCTCTGATTGTTTATTATGAATAAAATAAATGTCTGTACCGATAAAAACTAAATAAATAATAAAAACAAGTAGAAAAGACATGTATATTAGAAAGTGACCATATTTACACCCAACATTAGGGGTTTTTTTTTTTTTTTTTAATGAACTTAGGTTGTCAAACAAAGTTTTGTTTTGGTTTATTATTATTATTATGGTAAAAAAATTGTCGTTAAATTAGATATGGTGGATTAATTTCTGATTTTCTTTAAATGTTGATCCAAAAAGATTGAATATTTGGTAAATTAGTTTTTCTTATAGACATGCAAAATATCCAAGAGCAGAAATAAAGATAAAAAAAAATTGAAAAAAATGGATAAGGATATTTATAATTTACATAAAATAAATAAATAAAAATACCACATTAAAATTATCTACTGTTTTTCATTTGGGTTCAATGTATAATGAACATAATCCCGGCTTGATATGGATTGCACATTTGAATTCTAGCACAGCAAGCAAATCCTAAATCAATGTCAATGTTTGCATGTGAAACAAGCAATTTGTAACTAAATGATTATTTATATGATTGCTTTTTTACGTTTTCTTATTTGTCATTTTCATTATGTAAAAATAAAGGAATATTATTAAGATGCTAAACAAAGAAAAATGGATGTGGGTGGAACTGCGTAGAAATTTAAGGGCATGAGTAACTCTCAGAATTTTATTAATTATAATTTTGGATTTTCTTATAATTCTTATTACGAATAAATACATGTTAAGGCATAAAGATTTTGGGTTTAAAGAAGGTTAAATTTAAGAGATACTTTCACCGTTTATCGTTTTTTCAATTAATTTTACCTTTTTCTAATTTTTTTTTATTTTAAAAATATCATTTTATCGCATATCATGTATTGCAGCGCCATATTTTGCACTGAAGTAACATATTTAATAGTTAATATTGTTGACCCTTTAACTCCAATTTTGTGGGTTGGCATTTCCCTTTAGTTAATATTGTTGTGAATTGTGAGATGCCATTGTAGCTTATCAAAAACTCCTTATTAGTAATAAAAATTAATAAGAAATAAATAAGAAATGAAGAAAATTATACATCAGCATGCCCAAGAACCAAGAAAATTAATTAATGAGAAATCAAGTGGTTGAATTTAGGTAGAAAAAAAAAAGTATTAGATAAAATAAAGAAAAGCACACACAAGGAATAAATAGAAGATGATGAATTTCCATGTTTGGATTTTGATTGTATGATAGAACAAAGTATAGAAAAGGATAAATGTCAATAGATAGCAAGTGATGGAAGCATATGGCCACCCACTAATCAACAGGCTGACACTTTATGCTTTTAGCAAATGGTTCCCTTTGGCTTTGGCTTTGGCTTAGTGGGAGAACCAGTAATTTTTATAAAATAAATGACCAAACAACTATATTTTATTAAATAATTTGCTTTTGAGAATGCCCATCAGCAATAAAACCAACACTGTAATGATGTGAGACTACAATGACATGCTAAATTTAAAATAATAATAATAAATAAACAAATAATTTATGGGTAAAGAGAAAAACCTACAAGGCTTCAAAGTTTTAGTAGGTTATTGATTGCATCATCGCAAATCACAGGCATGATAAGTTGAGTTCCCCTGTCCACAAACATTTATCAAGTCGGGAATTACCTATACATTTTTGTAAATAAACAGTGAAAGCAAAAATTTATTTGTGGAGGCGTAAATTTTGCGTTTTCAATGCAATGGGTAAACCAATTACTAAAATCCGGACGAATTTTACAGTACGAACACTTTTCAATCTTCTTTTAGATGATTTTGGAATGAAAGAAAAAATGAGAGAAAATTTGGTTTTTTTTTTTACTTTTTGCTAATTATGATTAGTGAGGGTAGTTAATTTCTAATTAACTTCTTTATTTATATGTGACTTTGGGCTGGATAAGCCCACATGGGCAGCCCAACCCATAGCCCAACAATTATTATTAGAGGCTTAATCTTACTCTTTCACACTTCCTAATTATAACATTGGCTTCTTTTTTTTTTTTTTTAAATAAAGAGAGAACAGTTTACAAATACATTTGAAAGACCGGGCAGACTATAAGTTATACAATAGGAGATAATCATCTTATTACATCAATCTCAAAAGCGAAATCACATATAGTACGGAGAAGAAAATTTGAACTCAGCCTCATCCTTCCAAGAGCAATCCGTCCTTACCCTAACATTGGCCTTTTTATTTATTTACTTTCATGTGGGGCTTATGCATGATCCAATTATACATATAGCTCATCAATAAGCTGTTTTTGTGTTCGTTTTGAATTGGAATAGCCCTGGTTCAGCAATGACTAACTAGAGTTTGGCTGATTGGCCCCTTCTTTGACTTTTACCTGGTGCTAAGTAAGCTTTTAATTATAGGTCTAAAGATACTTTAACCTATATAATTGCTATGGTTACTATCATTATGTCGCAGGAGATCACTAAATTAGTGCTGCATTACTCCCATTTTCTTAACATTTTTCCAACCTAACTTTAATGGAATGCAATAATTAACTACCGAATCAAAAGAATGAAACGGACGTTTCTCAACGTGAACTCATAGCAGTTTTTCCCATCTTTCAAGTCAAAACATTCAAATATGCAGCCAACTTATTCTAAAACGAATGCGGCAAATAGACACTGATTTTAACGTTCATAAAATAACTACCAAGAACATAACAAACAGCAATTTGATGAGAAATTGAGAATCCAACCCCAGCACCAATCAGTTAATCCAGTAACATCCATACAAGGTTGCCTTTCACATCATGCTCAAAAAGTTTCTAATACATAACATGAAATGGAAACACAACATTTATTTTGTTCTTGTGCTTTTTTCAGTCATATGGAATCTGGATGTATGCGGCATCACAGGCAAAGGGGACATCAGCATACATACCAGCAAGAGCACATCTTATGCACTCCAAGACCGTGAACAGGTAAGCAAATGCCAAGGCTGTCCAAAAGTGCATGCCCACTTTACCCCAGTACACAGCAAGTGGCAACCAGCGGCTCACAGTCCCTATCACTTGGAGAGCAATTTCCAACAACATGCCCATCACTACATGAAATCTGAAAAAGTGTGGCCATTCCTTCCTCCTCACAACTCCAAGATATGCGACAAAAAAGTATGCCATCAGGAACCAGCTTGGCAACTTTCCAATGGCACCAAGGAATGGATATGTCAAAAACTCAAAGTCTTCAAGGAATGGGTGTAGATGATATGCTGTCTCAGCATACATCCATGTCTCATGAAGAGGCATCAAATAAGGGAGACACGCTAAAGTCCTCCACCACCACCTTGGCTTCTTAGTCATTGGAGGGTAGCGAAAACTGTATGGGACATCTTTTGATGCTCGAGGGGAAAAATTAGATCTGCACGACCCAGGTAATGAGGGAAGAGTATGCCAAAGTCCGCCTAGATCTCCATTTAAGAGTGAGGCTGACCCAGAAGAAAGGTGCAAGGGTGACAAACCTATCATTGAAGAAAGAGTAAATTAAAACAAAGTTGAAACCATCTTAGACCTTCTACAGTATGTCAAGACATAAAACTAGGCATGAGTTATGACCTCGTCATACACCCACTAGATGAAATAGTACCTATATTCCTGGAATACATCAATCTTTTTATTTCCCACCTTCTCTCCCATTTGTGGGGAAAAGGAGAGTTAAGGATAGACAGAGGTCCAAAAGGAGGAAATAGAGAAACTTTATCAACAATATTTGTATATACCTCTGGATGACCAGGATTTAGACTTGAAATGTTGAATGAGAATACATGAATTACTGGTATTTAAGAATTCGGCCTTGGCTTTCAGACGAGGGATGCATGCAGAAACCATGCTACTAGACCTGGGTTTGCACGTGCTGGTGCTTGTAAAGGCACATCCACCACCAGCAGGCACGATGCATCCATTAAGAATCATTGCCAAGCACCTGTTGACAATAAAAATAACATCAGAAAATTAGAAGCAAAATAAACAGAGAAATATCTGTCTAACAGAGCAAAAGAACATCCATTGCTTTACATTTCAGAACTGATTGGAGACATACAGGAACCGGAACAAGTTATGACAAAAAGAAACTGTTGACTCTGCAAAGACTTTCAGGACAAATCAAAAAGCTTGTCTTTTCCGAACCGCAATATCCGATGAAAATGGTGGGAACCAACTCTGTCAAACTATACTTAAACAGGCAAATGCCTGGCAAAATAAAAACAACCATATCGCAATTTCAACTTTCAAGAGTTCAACTCTCAATTCATTTGTTTCATAATTTCCTACAGTGTAGTTGTATAAAACTATAAATTAAAATGACAGCATTTGCACATGCATTATTAAACAAAAATTCCTGCAAATTATATCTAAAAACAAGACAACCGAATAATGCACCTGAAATCAAAGGGCAGTGCAAAATTATATGGAAAAAAAAAATGTTTTGACATCAGAATCATTGATAGCAACTTTGCAATTAGCATACGATGAATACTAAAAGGACAGGGAGCTCTCATGGAAGAAATGCACGCCAGTAAGAACATGTCTTTTTGGGACTTCTGATAAAAAGCGGCTAGCTCTATCATTCTAAGGGCAACATGCTCATAGTGGATGAGCATAAAGCCCTTCAATTCAGAAGTCTTCAGCAGTAATAAAACACCACCCACTATCAAAAATAAGATGCTAAGTTTCTGAGATCTACTAGGGAGTAGGGTAGGCAGAAATTATATACTATATTAAAGCTAGGTTGGCCGGTGCCACAGTGAAAGAAAGCGAAGAATGAACCAGCCGAAGCAAGCTGCTGGCATATATCATTAGCAGACAGCACACTCATGTAGAATGAACAATAAAGCTTCTCCTCATGTGGCGAGTTCGAAATTGACGGGGGAAAATCAAAATTATGTATAACAAACAAAAGTCAAGAGTCCAAAACAGAATCACACAAATCTTAGTAAGTTCATGAACCATTAACAAAATAAAAAGAACAAACAAAATGTGGAAATCATAGGAGTTCAAATAATATAAAATAAAATAAAAAATCTGGCAACTTAATTCTTCTCTACTCGTTCAAACAAATATAAGGAAATAGAACATAATAAATCATAAAAATTACAAAATTTTCAGAGACAAATAAAACCCGATAGGCAAACTCGAAGTGCGATGAGGTTCTACCTTTTCGGACTGGAAAAATCAGCAGAATGTCGTCGAAGAGTATACCTCCGAGGATAAGACGCACACTAAGATGAATAAATCCTTGATGACGGATGGGCAGAGAAAGGCAAAAGGAACAAGAGAGGAGCTTCCTGCTTCACATAATGTAAAGTTGAAATTTGAAGCACTTAGTGAATTGAAATGCTGAATAAAGTTCAGTTAGGGTTGCTGCTATCTTATATTCTATCCTCTTAATTCTCTCTTGGTCTCATCGGTGGCTAAGTGCACAAAATAATACCAATTTTTAAATATTAAATCTTTTAATTATTATAAGTGTATACCAAAATTTTTTATTTATTATAATTTAGTATTAAATTTTTCAATAATATTATAATTCAATACTTAAAGTGGTATGACATATTGCTCAACTGATATAGTATTTTCGCATATTAATGCATCATTTTCTTTATTAAAATCTGGATTTAAGTATTAAATTATAACAATATAAAAATATTTAATATTAATTTATATCAATTAAAAAATTTATTTTTTACTGTCAAATTATAAGTGAGTGAAAAGGGTCCTTACCCAGCAATCATTCCATTGCATGAACATATATGCAAGAGGGGTTGAAGCCCATGATTCAATTTGTATTTTTAAGGACTTCAATAGAACAAAACAAGTGGAAAAGTACATCACATGCTACATAGTTTATACATAACACTTTTTTATATCCCTTTTGTATTTTAGATTTTTATACTATTTTTTAAAAATATATAATAATTTTACTTTTTTTATTTAAATAGTAATTTTATTGTAATTAAACTCTATTTAATTAGATTTTATTCCATCACTACTTTTTATGAATTAGAAATTAAATTGAAATTTAAAAAAATGACATTAAATTAATATTTTTATTTTTTAAATTAATTAAATTAAATTCTCTCGTATACATTACATATAAAATCCATATATCTCTACATATTTGATGCATATATTTCACATATACATTTTATTTCATTGTTTTTTTTTATTTTTTAAAACTAATTGTTAAGTTCAAGTTAAGGTTTTCACATATATGTTACATATAAAATTTGTATACTTGTTACGTATAAAAATAGTTTGTATATGTGAAATATATGCAATTATACTTATTAAATATAAAATTCACATATAATATATATATAAAATTTATATACTTGTTATATATAAAATCTATATATACATCTCTACATACTGGTTGCATATATTTTACATATACAGACTTTTTTTTATATGAAAAAAAATTGTTAAGTTAAAATTTTTAGGCAGATATTACATATAAAATCCATATACTAAAAAAAATTGATTTATATGGTAATTTTTTTTATATAATTGACTTTGTGGAGATTCCCAATATAATTATTTTAAATTCTACTCAATTTAAACTTAATAAAAGTTGTATGAAAAATCAATAATTGGGAGTGATTATGGTAATTACGAATTCTACATACTGGTTGCATATATTTTACATATACAGACTTTTTTTTTACTAAAAAAAAAAATTGTTAAATTAAAATTTTTAGGCAGATATTACATATAAAATCCATATACTAAAAAAAACGAATTGATTTATATGGTAATTTTTTTTATATAATTGATTTTGTGGAGATTCCCAATATAATAATTTTAAATTCTACTCAATTTAAACTTAATAAAAGTTGTATGAAAAATCAATAATTGGGAGTGATTATGGCAATTAAGAATTCTAATATTAAATATTGCAATCAATATGGAAATTTATTTTTTTCAAAATGAGTTCTTTATTATATGGTATTAATACTAAATGATAAGAATATCTTAGAGAATAAATTAGATATTTTGATTTATTTAAAATATAGTTTTGATTGTTTTTAAATATCGATGTAAAAAAAACATTACATACATAAAAAGTATTACATATGTCTATTTTCTATAGTGGGCTCAGGCCTTAGACCTTCGATCCAATTAATCCCATCACATCTCTGACAGTTAAGCCCATTGTAAGATGGGTTGAAGCCCATTATATAACTTCAAACAAGCCCGATTGAAAAATAAAAGTATTTAAAAACTAAAATGAAAATGGAAAAATTAGTAAAAAGGAGAGCAAAAACAGCAGAAAATCATACGTGGCACAATTCCCCGTGTGGTCTTCGCTTTGATTCGGTCACAGACCACTTGGTTTCCCTTTTTTATTTGGCTAAAAAACAAATTATCTTTTCAATTTTGATTAGGCTTAAATAAGCTATTAAATTTTGAATTCAGCATACAAATCATAAGACCAAATTGATTTACTAATTTAAGAGGTATAATATACGAAGAATCTAATTACTTGGAATTAATGAATGAAAATTAAAGGTGGCACGCTTATAGAAGGTAATTTGCACCTTTACCTTTTTATTTTAACTCCGTCCTAAGCATCGGCCGTTCTTTTGCCGCCAAACTAAACGGACCAGTTTCTGCCGCCGCTATATTGCAAACCGTATAAATTCTTTAATTCCTCTCTTTCCGGCTTTCTCCATTTTTATACTCTCTTCGCCACAGTGAAGAAGGAGAAGGATATTTTTTTCTAAAAAAAATAAGAATTTATTGCCTCCATTTCGTATATATATATATATATGAAGTAGTTCATAAACCCTAGTTTGATTTATGGTGGATTGCTCGAGTCGTCCCAGTTGAACGGATTGTTTTCAATTTGAAGGTTTTTTTTTTTTTTTTAATTTTGGGATTTTATTTGATTTTCGGCCTTTTTTAAAATTTTTTTATTTGCTAGTGTTATGACTAAATAGTTTTATTGTGATTCATGTAGCAGCATGTGGATGCATTTAATTACTACTTTCCTTATGTCTATATTGACTGGGAATTGAATAGCTTGTGTACTGGGGCTTTCGGTTTTTTTGCGTGGCATCTTAATTTGCTAGTAATATGAATGTGTATTGATTCTCATCCTTCAGATAAGAAGAGGTTCAAATCATATACCGAAAGGAGGCAATGGTGTTTATGGACTAGGTTTAATATCTTTTTCATTGTATTTCTAATGTATCTGGAATTAACAACAAATGATGTTGGAAGTTATTCTTTGTATAAATATTGAACGGGTTTTGGAGGAGAGCTGTGGTTGTGGCTTTGTTAGTCGTCTGACCATCTATCTCTAGTCGTTCTGGAATTAGGATTCACATTCAAAATATTTACCTAGTCGTTATAAATTTCTATTTAAATGGTTTTGAAAGTTATTTTGCTTGGTTTTGCCTTTGGTTTGTATCAACTCCTATTTCCTAGTTAGAACTTGGAAGAGAGAAAAGATTCATAATCATCGAGGAATTATTTCTTTATGATTCATAAGATGATTTTGGCTTTATTTCAGGTGGCTAACCGTTGGGTGACTTATTCTGGTATTAGGTGTAGAAGTTGTGGATGACAGCTGGTTGTTCCAAGTTCATTTTCTCCATATATGTTGTTTCAATATCTCTATCTATGTCTGTGTGTTTCTGGAGAGGGACTTCTTATCCTAATTTGTGAAATTTAGTTTAGCTTCCCTTCTTGCTTTGATATTGCTTGTAATTTCAACAATTGGAATAGTGGACATCTGAATGAAATGGTATCCCTCCCTGCATCTTCTTACTTTACCAAAATATTTATAAGGTTGGTGACAACTGACAACAATGTTAGGGGATGCTTTTCAACCTTTTTTTTTTTTTTTGTGGGACTTATATAATCAGTTTTACTCTATTTGAATAATCTCTTGTGTCTTTGTTTTGCTAGCTAGTGTGCTACATTTCTTTTTTTTTTTCTTTTGAAAAAAAAAAAAGGCTGTTTAATACTAATCAATGTATGGTAGGGTATAAGAAATAGATGTGCTTGTGCCATGTCCAAGGAGGAATTCTGTTTGCTTATATCTGGACATGTTTTGTTTACAAAATTGGATTTGATTATCCATTTTTTCTTTTTCTTTTTCCTTTTTTTTTTCCAGATGGATGTGATGGTTTAATTATTCACACGGACACATGATTTGAGGTTGGTATTTGATGATTTGTTCATCCTTTATTCAGAATTGACTTTAAGTTGATAAATTATAATAATAATGTGTATTTACCTTTTTAACAGGACTTGCTAGTGTTTGTTCTCAACCAAGTGCTCCTCCGAGAGTTATCTTTGGTGTTAAGTAGGCTCTGTTTTCTTGAGAGATCATGGGCTCAGCATGTTGTATTGCTGCGAGAGATATAGACCTTCCTAACAGAACTACAACTAACACTTTGTCTTGGAATGCTAGATGCTCTCCAACATGGAGTTTCCATTGGGAAAATCGAAGGCGTGTGGCTGGTGAAATTGATGATTCACCATATCAAACATCTCATGGACTTAGCAGAGATGTTAGCATGGAGATGAAAGTGCCACTAGGCTCTGGTAGATGTAATCTTTCAGATGAAGTAAGTCTGCACGAGAGCTTTGGGACACCTATTTCTCTGACATCTCCAGCAGATGGAGGAGTGAGAGCAAACTTGATAACTCAAGCTTCAGGTGAAATGTTGATCCATTGTCTTGTTTACAGTTGTTAATTGAAATGTATATTTAGATGTTTCTTGTGTATTTGTTGCTAGAATGTGTCCTGTTTCGTTTAGACTATACTTTTAGCCCTGTGCCATCATAAGATGCAGGTTACTTGCTATAATTTGTTTCAGAGTAATCTAATGTTCCCTTGACACAGTCTTATGATTTATAAAGTATGCTGTCATTCTATCTTGAGTTGTATATTTAGGTGCTCATGCTCCCTTGTATTCATAAAATTCCACTTAAGATAATTATGCTTGTGCAGAGAGAGATTTTTATATGGCAGTGAATTGTATGCTGCCTGGCCATTGAGTCTGTCTTGGTTTCATCTGGAGGGAATTCTTCTCAGTTTCTCTTGTAGTTATGAGAGTATTTGTTTGAGATAAGAGGAGAGCAATTTCATGTTAGGAAACTTAGGATTCTACCCTAAGATTCCTTTCATAATTTTGAGCCTTTGCTTTATAAATTGTTAGTTATATACCTTCTAAGTTTATGGGCAGCGTCAGCATGTTGCAAGCAGGGTCTTTCAAGTAATGATACTAGTTCCTATACTCACATACTTGTTATTTTGTTACAGATTGATATTACTTGGTAGTAATAGAGTTTTGGATGAAGTCCTTTGGTTGTGGTTCCTTCTTATGTTGCATTGAGTGTGATATCCATCTACTTTCTTGCTGCAGATCTATCTATAGAAAGCAATTACCCTGTTCAGGTGAGTATGAACGAGTTGAAACAAAAATTAGATTATGTGCTGTTTTCTTCTTCTCTTTTATAGATTATTATCCTGAGATCCTTTCTTATCATCTTCAGGTAAAGAAGTCAACAGAATCCCTTGATATTGCTGAATTATCTGATCCAACGCATTCGTATTCTGTGCATTCACCAGTTTCTGATCCTTTGCCTGTCTGTGGTCATCCACTTCCTTCAAACTCAACCCCTTCAAGGAGGGCTTGCTGCTCACCTGGGCATCATTTGTTAAGGCAGATTTTTGATAGTCGAATTCTAGGATTAAAGTCACCTAATAATTACTCTTTGTCTGAAGGAAAGTCATCGTTTGTGCTCTCTACTTACAGCCACGACTTAGCAACGGGATCCCATGGTGGCTCTTCTGATGGTTGGTCCATGCAAACTTTTTCTGAGCTTGTGGCCTCTTCGCAAAGAGAAAGATGGTCTTTTGACAGTGAGCACTTGGGCTACAGTTTAAGCAAAGTAAGTGGTTGTAGTAGCAGGTTCTCATGTTCTCCCTCCCTAGATCAAACTTGTGGTGCTTGCTCTAAGTTCTTGATAGAGAGATCTTATTGGAGCAGCAATGAGCTATCAGTAGTTGCTGTGTTGGTATGTGGTCATGTGTACCATGCTGAGTGCCTAGAAACCATGACATTGGAGGTTGACAAATATGATCCAGCTTGCCCAATATGCGTTGGAGGTGAGAAACAAGTATCGAAAATGTCTAAAAAAGCTTTGAGGGGTGAAACAGAATTGAAGGCTAGAAGTCATAAGATTTCAAGAAACCGTGTTATAGACAGTTATCTTGACAGTGATTCCGATGATTTTGACTTCCAAAAAAGTGCCACACGAGGAGGAACTCCAAAGATGGGAGCTAGTTCTAGTGGAGCAAGCTCCTCCACAAAGCCGTTCTTAAAACGACATTTTTCATTTGGGTCCAAATGGAGTATGGCACTCTCAGAGAATGACTCTACAAAGAAAAGGGGTTTTTGGGCAAGAAATAGGAAGTATTGATCTCTTTAAGTGTTACTAGGTAAGAGATTTTTCCTTTCTTTTTTTTTTTTTGCCTTATTCTAGTTGTTACGCCAGTATTCTAGGAGTTTTCTTCTGAAAGGCTAAGAAGCACGGATACGGATACGGCCACGGGGATACGGGACACGGGGACACGGGGACACGATAAATTCTAAAAAATTAGGATACGGATACGGCTAGGACACAGCATAATATAATAATAAAAAAAATTATCCTCACAAAT
>CATIWF010059048.1:0-12675 GCA_949630135.1 Balakata baccata | reverse complement strand
CAAGAGGCTTTTTGGTGGGCAATTTCATTCTTCAGCAGATCAGTTGTTAGAGGAAGGAATTATTGTTGCTTTTGAGGATTATTTTGACTTGGGCTTGAAGGATTGGAGACCACCAACCTCCAATTTCCAGATTTGAAGATTTAAGGGAGCATCACAATTTTTCTCTTCTTCTCAATTGTTGCTACAATATTTGTTTGACTATGAATATTACATTGATTGTTTAGTATTCATGTTAGGCTAAATTCTTTTTAGGAGCTTGGTTAGCAATCCCAATTTTGTAATAAACTCCCATTATTTTGTTGAATTTATTATTTCCATTTCAATTTAATTGCACTTAATTAATTTCTAGTTTAATGATTGATTGGCCAACAATGATTGAATTAGGAATGAATATTTTAGGGTTTGATTATTAGACACATCATCTTTAATCTAACCTAAAATTTGGATTGAACATTAGTTAATTCATTGGTTTGATTAGCTAATGCATAAGGTGATCACTATGAAATATTAATTCTATGAATTTAATGCTTGGGAGGGAATGCAAAATTGGGTGAGCAAAACCGGGTACCCACTTTATCCATTGATTTTATTCTTAAATAATTTTTCAATTTAATTCATTGTTTAATTAATTTAGTTTTTACTTAAAATCAATTCAAACAGATTAGAGTGTTTAGGTTGCATTTCGTGTTCATTGGTAATTAAAGTAATTAAGAGTCTAAGCTAGTGATTTCTTGTGAGATCGACTCCGGGAGGACACTTGCCACTCTACAATTGGCTCGTGCACTTACGGGTTAAACCTTGAGTTGACATCAAATACTCAAGCCATGCATCTCTCTCCCCTCGATATGTGGAAAAGCATTTTTCTTGAAACTTGTCTTGACAAGAAATCCGATGCCAAACACATTAAGACACTTTATCATTTCATCCTCTACCGTATTATCACTTTTACTATCAATGCAAGAAGTGAAAGTAACGAGAAAGTCACTTATGAAGACATTTTCTATCTTTATGTTGTGATTCACCATAGGCCTACTGAAACGACCTATCTTCTTATTGATAAATTTCTCTTTATGGCAACCACTACTAAAGGTACCATCTCTCTTCATGCATAAATAACCTATCTTGTAAGATATCTCCATCTCATAACAGATGAAAATTGTGCTCTCTTCACTTCATCTCATTCTTAATATGAGAGTTTCTTGGACATTCAATTTCTCCTCAATTGTACGACAATTGCAAGACCCTACAAGGAGGTAGATACCTTCTTTTATGCATTCGGAGAGCACGGAGCCCAAATGGGAACCTAATATGCTACAAGCAAAACGTGCAAAGCTCTATATATGAGGAGAAGGATCAAGTGGCCAAGACAGGCCTCCACCACCATCTTTTCAACCCCAACACATCACTTTACAAAGTCTTTATGACTTTCAAATGCAATCCTTTAACACCATGAGGGATACGATGCAACATCTCCACTTGGATATTCAAAGCATATAAGGGCAATTAAATCTCAATGTATGCACTTATAGCTTTGAACCAGCCCTACCATTTGAGGGGGAGCAAGTCATTCAAGAGGAGGAAGAGGGTGGTGAAAAGAAGAGGAGGCAAGTGATGAAAAAGGAGATGCTTAATTTAGTTCTATTTTCTTTAATTCTCTTTTGTTTTTAGGCTAAGTATCTTAGATGTATGGTTATATCATGTTTAGATCACACATTCTCTTTTCATGTAATACATTTTTATTTTCAATAACAAGTTTTCTTATTGTTCATTTCTTACTCTCTTTGGTGATTGCTTCTTTTTACTTTATATACTTCTAGTCTTTTTGATCTTGACAAAGGGGGAGAAGAAAGAACATGCAACTAATGCAAAAATCAACTTAATTTTTTGATTGATAACTTAGTTAACTATGTTGACTTTAACAATCTTAATTGACTTAAGTTATTCAATAAGATTTTTGCCTTCAAAAGACATGAAACTTTGCATGCTTATTTTTCAGTACTTTAATTTGATATATGCACTATCAATTTGTTATTTTTGCTTAGTTTGATTGTCAAAATCAAAAAAGGGGAGATTGTTAACCTTAGGGTGATTGCTCTCCATTTTGATCTTGACAATCAAATTAAATGTTACTAGCTTCTTCATTTAGTATTGTTTTGATAGTGTTTAAAGTTTCAGCATATTTGGTTGTGAATTTCTCATTGAACAAGTAAAATATTTCCTTGAGACATGTAACTCCTGACTGAGACACTAATCTCCAAACTGAGACATAATTACAGACCAAAAAATCTATGTCCAAACCGGAAAAGACTGCCTTCTGATCTTCCAAGATTCCAAAAGCAAAAACAGACTGAAATAGGTATAGTCCCGACCGGAAAAGTCAATTTCCAGACTATGAACTGTGATGGTCTGATCGAGAAAATCAAATGGATATGACTGTTGAAGAGGAGACTCCACTAGTGTGCCACATCATTTGGAACTCAAAATGACCACATCAAACTGACTTATGTCCCAACCGAGAAAGGTTGTCCTGACCGTGAAGCATTCCAAGCTGACAGACCCAAGACCTGACTATGGCATTATCAAAGAGGTCACGAGTGGGACACAAGGAGTCTCGATTGAAAAAATCATATAGGGACTAGCCGTTGGAGCCCTCAGTTAACCAGAAGATGCTACGTGTCAAAATAATCATTTTTCGATCGAAAAACCTATGTTCCCAACTGGGAACCCCTATCTGCAGACAGCATTTAATGCACTTGTAAGAGAATGGTAGAAAGAGTAATGACACCAATTTGTAACGACTAATGGGTAGATAATTAGTATAAATATCCTACCAAAAGGCTACTTAAACAATCTAACTACTTTCTAAGTGTCAAAATTTCTTGCAATTTATTTTCTCAATCTTTTTTTTAATTAATTGTTTTGTAAGGGTTCAAGTGTTAGCCTTAAAACACTTGGTTTATCTTGTAATCAGGTAGTGTGAGCCAAATTACAAGGAATTAGTTGTTGTGCGAGCCATCAAAATGCAAGAAAAATTTCGGATGAACGTTAGCCTTGGTAAAATAGTTAGTTAGGAGTGAGCTAGCTAAAACTATATTTGTAATCTAAGTGATTATATTAGTAAATACCCAATTATGATTAGGGAGAAGAGTAGGGTTAACACTCGAATCTCTATAAAATTCGTATCTCCATTTTTATCTTCCTTGTGTGTGCAAGAATATTTATTTTCCTACCAATTCATCTTCCCTCCCACCCTCTCCCCCCTTTCTTGGTAATTGTTTAGGCAACATAGCTAAAGAAACTAACTATGTATATCTGTAGTGATGAATGGATACATGTAAGTATGATATGTATGATGAGACTTAATTAAACGGAAATCCCCCATTAATCAACATTAAAACTAACGCCTTCTATTGATATGGTGAGAATTGGAGTTCTTTTAGAGTTTAGATTACTGGGCAAACTCTCAGCCCACTCTACAAGAATATGTTCAAACCATGAAATAAGATTTCATGATTAATAGTTTGGTTTTAACTAGACACATTGGTTTGTTGGGTAAACCCAAGGTCAACGTGGATAGAGGCGAAGTTGGATAGTATATATAAGATGTACATGTATCAAAAGTTTATAGCACTAGATTTGATAGTTGCATTAAAATGCAATTGCTATGGATCAAATGCCTACCAATTGACCTAAGGTGGCTTGTTGGGCAAACCCAAGGTCATTCTTAGAGATATATTGGATATCGACCCACTAGGAGAACTTCGACATATGTTCTTTTTTATTCATAGTGAGGATCATGAGTTTTAAATAAAATAATAGGAGTCATAATACATTTATTAAATACCTAATAATCATGCATTCAGATACATTTTCTAACATATATAATCTCTTTTATATATAGGTTGCTAGAATCATGAGTTCAAATGTGAATCTGCATTCCATACATGAGTCAAACAAATTGACAGAATCGAATTTTCTAAACTGGCTTTGGAATTTGAGAATTTTTTCCAAAGTTGAGGGAGTATCCTATGCCCTGGATAAAGCAATACCCACCCCACCTGATGCTGATACTTCTGTTGATGAATAGTTAGCATACAAAGAGCATCTAGATAATAATGAGTTAGCAGGTTATATTATGCTCGCCTCTATGTCACCTGAACTTTATAAGCAATATGAGGCTATGGATGCCAATACCATAGTCTACCATCTTATAGAGTTATTTGATAAGCAGTCATGATCTGAAAGGTTCGAGATCTCTAAGCTGCTCTTCCGTTCAAAGATGGTTAAGGGGATATCTTCTATGCAGCATGCACTAAAGATGAATGACTTTATTGAGAGATTGGGCTCTCTAGGTTTCATTGTGGACCATGAATTAAGTATAAACTTAATTTTGCATAGTTTTCTTGATAGTTATGTACACTTTTTGCTAAACTATCATATGAGCAAGGGTTCATCTACAATACTCGAGCTGATCAATATGCTCAAAACAGCTAAGCCTTCTATCAAGAAAGAGAGTAAGGTTATGATACTGGTGGACTCTTTGAGTTCTAATAAGGAGAACAAGAAGAAGAAGTCCATAAAGCCTAAGAGAGGCGTGGTCAAGAAAAAGGCCAAATAGATTACACCTAAGGGGACTTGCTTCTATTGTGGCAATGATGGCCATTGGAAAAGGAATTGCAAGGCCTATTCGGAGTCATTAAAGAAGAAGGCATATGATGCTCCATCTACTTTAAGTATTTATATCATTGAAATAAAAATTATTTCTCATAATAACATATAGGTATTAGATATTGGTTTTGGCTCATACATATGTACTGATATGCATGGCCTACGGAACAATAGGTAACTCAATAAGGGAGAGCTAGACTTGCTTATTGGAAATGGAGCAAGAGTTGTTGTATTAGTTGTAGGGACTTATTTATTGACACTCCCTAGTAAACTTGTATAAGAATTGGATAATTGTGATTTTGTTCCTATTTTGACAGAGAATATTATTTATGTTTCTGATTTGAATATGAATGATTTCCATTTAACATATGGTGATAATAGTTGTTCCACAATGTTGAATGACATTCTTTATGGATCTAGAACATTATGCAATGATATTTACATATTAGATATGACAAGTCAAATTCTTAATATAAATGACAATAATAAGAAATCTAAACAAGATAATTTGAAATTATCTTGTTTATGGCATTATCACCTTGACCATATTAGTAAGAAGTGCATGACTAAGTTATACAAGAATGGTATGTTAGGGTCATTAGATTATGAATCATATGACACATATAAATCTTGTTTACTGGGCAAGATGACAAAGTTACCTTTTAGTGTAAAAGATGAATGTACCAAAGGAAAATTAGAACTAATACATTCAAACGTATGTGGACTAATGTCCGTGCACGCCAAATGAGTTTTTATCTACTTCATTTCATTTATCGATGATTACTCATGATATGGGCACTTGTATCTTATGAGATACAAATATGAAGCCTTTGAAAAGTTTAAGGAATTTAGAAATGAAGTGAAGAAACAACTTGACAAGAGTATTAAAATACTTAGATCAAATCGAGGTGGTGAATACTTAGGCCGAGAGTTTCAGGATTATCTTAGGATAACAGAATATTATCCCAATAGACTCTACCTTACATGTCATAACATAATGGTATGGCTGAAAGGAGAAACTGAACCTTTTTAAACATGGTGAGGTCAATTATGGGCTTAACAAATCTACCCAAATCCTTTTAGGGCCATGCATTTGAGACTGGTGCTTATATTCTAAACAAAGTCCCATCAAAGTCAGTTGATGTTACTCCATATGAGATATGGACTAATAAGTAGCCCTCACTTTCACACATGAAAATATGAGATTGTCCATTTTATGTGGAGCGGATTATGTTAGATAAGCTTGATGTTAAATCTAACAAGTGTCTATTCATAAGATATCCAAAATAAATAATTGAATATCAATTCTACCATACTCTGGAATAAAAGGAGTTTGTTTCTAAGCATGCTACCTTTTTCTTAGAGAAAGAGTTTCTTCTAAGAGGAGATAGTAGGAGCAAGATTGAACTTAAAGAAGTTCAAGATGCTCAAACAAATGCTAATCACCTACCTAAACCCAAAACTATTACTTATACATATGATATAACAACTACACCTTAAACTTTATAGCCCTAGTAGGATGCGTTTTGCTCCCATATGATATGTTCTCATTGGTAAACAAAATGACATTATGCTCATAGAGGATAATGAACCCACTACCTACAAAGAAGTTCTAAAAAGTTTAGAATCTAAAATATGGCTAAAAGTCATGAAGTTAGAAATAGATTCCATGTATGAAAACTAGGTGTGGACCTTGGTTAACCCGTCTGAAGGGATAAAGCTTATAGGATGCAAATGGGTCTTTAAGAAGAAGACCAATATAGAGGGTAATGTGGTTACATATAAGGCTAGGCTAGTAGCTAAAAGCTATTATCAAAGGCAAGGAGTTAACTATGATAAGATTTTTATATTGGTAGCTATGCTTAAATTTGTAAGGATACTTCTAGCCATTGCTGTTTATTACGATTATGAGATATAACAAATGGATGTAAAGACAACTTTCCTTAATGAAAACCTACATATATAGACAATATGCTAAGGAGGTTTAGCATGGAATAGTCTAACAAATGATTTATCTCCATGACTTATGAGATTACCCTTTCAAAGTCTATATATCCAAAAAGACAAGATAGGAAGACTCGAATGAATTTGATCTCATATGTTTTTACTATAGAATCAATCATGTATACTATGATATGTACAAGGTCCAATGTATCATATGCTCTGAGTGTCACAAGCATATACCAAACAGACCCTAGTGATGGTCATTGTATGGCTATTAAGAATATCCTTAAATACTTAAGGACTAAAGATGTTTTTTTTTGGTATTTGGAGATGGAGATCTTGAGGTAAGCAGGCATATTGATGTTAACTTCTAGACTAACAGGGATGATTCAAAATCTCAGTCAGGCTATGTGTTCACACTAAATAGTAGAGCAATCAGTTGGAAGAGTTCCAAATAGGGGACAATTGTCGATTCCATAACTAAAGTATAGTACATCACAACTTTCGAGGCAGTAAAGAAAGTGGTTTGGATAAATAAATTCATCAAGGAATTTGGTTTAGTTCCTAGCATTGTTTATTCGATATAGCTATATTGTGACAACAATGGAGCCATTGCATAAGCAAAGGAGCCATGATCTCATCAAAGGTCTAAATATGTGTTCAGATGCTATCATATGATTAGAGAGATCATAGATAGAGGTGATGTAAAAATAGAAAAAGTACTCATTGATCATAACATTGCTGATCCACTCACTTAGCCTTTACTCCAAAAGAAGTAAGATACTCATGTGCTTTCCTATGGTATTAAATATAAAGGCGATTGGCTTTAGTGCAAGTGGGAGATTATTAGAAAGATGCTTTAAAGACCAATCACCCTTAGCACTTATTATACAAATTCTTTATATGAATAAAATGACATATTTTAGTATATTGATATTCATAATTTATGAATTGATAAAGATATTAAATCATTTAATGAAGTCTATGATACAAAACATAGTATGAATGAAATCATGATTTGAACATGATATTGAGATTCTTATCATATGCAATTATGTTTGTATCCAAATTATTGCTAATCATAGGATCAATAAGACGAGACATTATTGATCTAGATAGACTGACATATGTTATACTCCTTGATTGGATCAAGTATTAGATCTTATAATCTGTAAACATAAGATGTTTGCTAAAGTAATCAAGTACATTGGATGACCTGCTATGAGACCATTACATGGATCCTCCATTCTATGTCAGTGACATTCTCATCATAGCAATGGTGTAAGTACCCTTAGACTTGAGGTGCTTAAGGTTATATTTGATACTGATTATATACTTTAACTCCATTCCTTATTACCTCAATAGAGATCACTCATAAAGTGGTGATTGGGTACAGCTTGAGGTACTCAGAGGTAGTTGAGTAGCCAATAAAGAATTTATCGCTCTTGGTAGAAGGAGTATATACTCATTGCCTCCTATCAAGATCATTACTTAGGAGTCTCTTGCTAGAGCAAACATATCATGAAGATAGTCTTCAATGAAATATCTTACAAGAGTAATGAGTCTCAAGGATAAGATCTAACATTACTTGGACTAGGTGTAATGTATTCAATTTGGTGGAAGTCGATACTGAGTCCATACTTTGAATCGAGTGGGGGTATAGAAAGGTGAAAAGATGAATTACACGGATAATTGTCTTTGGAAAGGTTGTAGTCATACCATGAACTTTTCAATCAATTGGGGGTCATAATGTATTGCTAGATACCGCTTATGATCTACTCAAGGTCAAGTGTTGATTTAAGTGGCCAATATAATTGAAAATCTAATGGGTCACAAGTATTAAAGGTGTTAAGAAGAAGTAAAAATGGGTTTTTGGATAAGATCCAAAAACAAAGAGAGGAAAACCAAGTCCAAGCAAAGCCGCCAGCGCGAATAAAGGTTCACGAGTGCAACTTCTTTTGCAATTGCGAAATGGCCTTTAGCAAGCACAAATTGTTTTGCGAGCAAGAATGTTTTTTCTCACACTCAAGAAAACCTACTAGACTTAAATGGCACTCGGTCCTAATTGAAAAATGGGTTTCCTGAGCAAGAATTACTCGAAAAGACCATTTCTCAAGTGTGAATTAAATGAGTCATTTTCAAAGAGTTCAAATTAAATTAGACTCTTAAATATAGGTATCTATTTCCCACTTTGTGCCTCACGTCCTGGCAAATAAATGGTCCCATGTACCTTGAACATAAAAAAGAACTTCTCCAATTTCTCTCTAGAGATTAATCGATCTACTAGCATATATTGTTTACTCAAGCCATACTCAAAAATATTCTTACTTCTTCTTTCATGTGGATACTATTAGAGGCAATTCAAAAGAATTATTGTAGTTTACAACAACTCGATAAAAAAATACAGAATGAACAAACTTTGGATTTTAAAAGTAATGATCTTCTAACTATTATATAGTTAATTAATTATGGCTACATAAATTGATTCTATTTCTTAAGATTTGAAAATTTTTAATTTCTGCTGTGTAAAACTCCAACATATTATCCTTGCTGACTTGCATAATTGGCTGATTAGAAAGTACTTATACCTTTTAATATGAAAAGAGCTACACCGTTTGGCCACCTTGCTCAAACCTCATAAACATTTAATTATTATCATCATTTAAAAATTATATTTCCAAAAATATGTTTTTTTAAAGGTTGAAGTCATGAATCAATAATGCATACAGTGATCCCAACTATATTGATAATGTTATTACTTTAATGAAATCTTATTTTTCCGAAATATATTTAACTAATAAACTTAAATTTAAATATATATTTTTATTATCAATATACTTCAGTGAAAATTTTTTATATAAATTATTTTTATTTTTGCAAAAAAATTATTTTAGTTGAAAAATAAATTCTATATATAAAATAAAGATAATGATTGCCACACACACACACACATATATATATATATATATACACTATTCACATTATTTTAAAGACATGGAATTGAAAAATATTGAAAATTTGTTATTTGTGTTTTCATTATTATATATACTATCAGAGTATTTTTCATATAAATTACTTTTGAAATTATTTTGACGTCTATCAAAATATATTATTTTAATTGAAAATAAATATTTAAATAAATTATTGTATATTTTTATTTTTAAAAACTAAAAATATATAAATAAATCAATTCTAGTATTTATTGAAATAATAAATAAAATGTCATATTATTTTATTTGAGAATGTATTTTGACATGATTATATATTAATTTGAATCATATATTGAATTGTGAATTTGTTATAAATAAAAATGTTCTAGTATAGGCATGCTTTCCATATCAAACTATAATTTTTTAGCTACGTTTGGATTGATGAAATTTAAATGAAAAATTTTGAACAATCAATTGATTTATGATAAATTTATCGTTTAACTACTTAAAAAATGTCAAAATCTATAAATTTTAGAAAATTTCCTATCTGTCAAAATCCTTCATTTTTGAATAATTTGATTTTCCACTTCTTAGGTGAAAAATTCCAAAATTCATGTATTTTAATCAATAAAGGATTGTTGCAAGATTTTTTCTATTCTAAAATTGTCTCTAATAAACTAATTATATTCCAAAATCATCCTTAATTATAAAAAAGCAAAAACTATTTTTCTTTTTAATTTCAACTAATTGCTTTATTATTATTATTATTATTATTAAAAAATATTTTTTAGCAATGTAATTAAATATTATAACATATAATAATTTTATTTTTTTATTTTTCAACTCTTAAAATAACCAATTTTTTTTAAAGTTTTTTAATATATAGTAGAATTAATTGTATATACTTAATTTCAACTCTCCATTGTAAGTAGAAAGCATTTTTATTTTTCATATTTTCTGTCATGAATTGGATAAATTACTAATATTTAGTAAAAGGGTAAAATATTATGACAATCCATGGATTGTGGTTATTGAACAAAACATAATTATAAGAGAAACTTCATTATAAATCTATAGATTTTGCAATCAAACCAAACATTGGAATTATTAAAATCCATAAGTTTCACAATCTATATATTTTATGAAATCTATAAATTTTAAAATATCTCAATGCAAACGGTTTAATGTTTTGAAGGAGTTATGAGTTTTGTTCTACCATTTATCTAATAATAAATAATATTAAAATATAAATTAAATGACACCAAAAATTAATTGAGTTAAACTAAAATGATTGAAAAAAATGTGTATTTTGATATCTGATCTTTTAAGAACTTGGGAAGGAGTTATGAGTTTTATTCTATCATGTATCTAATAATAAATAATATTTAAAAAATAAATTAAATGAAACCAAAAATTAATTGAGATAAACTAAAATGATTGAAAAAAAAAAGTGTATTTTGATATATGATCTTTTAAGAATTTGTACAATCAAATTTTTCAATTAAAAATTTATTCAATTGACTCTTCTTGTACCATCAATTATGTACTAATTTAGATATTATTTGGCTCAACTGGTAGATACAGTTGTTAGCTGATAATTGATAACTCGTAACTAATTGATACTAGTATTTAATAAAATTAATTGATTTATTGTTGTTGGAATGTAAAATTACTAATAGAAATATTTTTTTTTTCAAAAAATATATATTTATATTATGTATAAATAAACAAAAAATAAAATATAGTGATTATTTGATATAATCATATAAATAATTATAAATAAAAAATTTTCACTATATCTATAATTTATAAATATAATTAATTAATTCAGTATATTTTTAATATAATATATTTTATTGTGAATACATTGATTTTGAAGTGATATTTTTAATTAAAAACTTTCGCAAATAATGTATTTTATTTTCACAAATAATGTATTTTATTTTAAAGAGGTTAATTTTATTATTTTATTAGAAAAACTTTGGTTGTTTTAAAAAATCTCTAAAATAAAGCTTTTTCAATCAGCAGTTGTTTGAATTGTCTATCAGTTATTACTATTACCAAATATCTTTGTTTAGCTATTGAAATTTTAAAAAGTTATCAACTACGCTAAACTAAACACCTCCCTTAATCTTTTAACTCAAATTCATTATCATTGATTATATGTTAGCTAGATGTTTAATAAAATTTTCGTTTATTTAATAGTCTCGATTAATTATCATTAATTAAATATAAATATTTTATAAATAGAGATTAAATTAGTTCAAATCAATAATTAAGGAGTTGATTGAATAAATGAGCAATATTAAAAACATTCAAACTATCTAAGGATTTGTTTAGATTGAGTTTCGGAAAAGCATTTTTTGGAAAATTTTATATTTTTAGTTTTTTTTTAAGTTTTAAAAACTATTTTTAGTAGAAGTTCCAAAATTAGGATCGGAAAAATCAACCTATAAAAAATTTTAAAAAAATGATTAGTTAAATCAATAAAATTCAAAACTTATTTTTTGGATTATTAACAGCAATTTCAAATACTTCATAATATTTAAAACTTAATTTATTGATGAGAAAAAAGAGAATGAAATTTTATTTTTATATTATTCTCTTCTTAAGGCTGAACATTTATTTTTTAAGGTGATTGTCTTTCATTTTAACAAATTTGATAGTTAACAAATTAAATTAATTTAAAGCTTATTATTAAAAAAAAAAAAGTCAATTGAAATATTTCTAATGAAATGACCTAATTGCACAAATTTATGTTTTTCTTTTCTTTTTTCTAAAGAGAAAAAACAAATGTGGCCGTTGAACCCAAGTACTCTGCCATAGAGAAAACCGCCAATTTTCAAATAAATAAATAAATTCTTAAGTGAATTTATCTCTCGCTTTTCCGATCAACCCCCTTCCTCTTCCCTGTAACTAGCTTGAAGTTGGGTATTAAACTGATAAACTCCCACTCTGTAGAAATCCATCCAATTTTTGGTTGTCTTGTTGACTTCTTTCTATTTTTTTGCAGGTTTATAGAGGTGGAAGAGATGGAGGATCAGATGCACAATGATAATAATTCAGTTGATTTTGACATGCAATTGATTGGGAATTTCTTGAGTTTTGCATCGAGAGGCGATAGAGTGGGACT
>CATIWF010059032.1:0-24943 GCA_949630135.1 Balakata baccata | reverse complement strand
ATGAAGGTATCTTCCTAGGCTATGCAAACTCTAGCAAGTCTTATAGAGTCTTTAACAAAAGAACCTTAGTTGTTAAAGAATCTATGCATGTTGTATTTGATGAATCTAATCCCCTTGAGCCAAGAAAGGTAGTTATTGATGATGATTAAGGTTTATTTGAAGAGCAAACATAACAATAAGAAACCAATGATTAAAGCCAACCTTAAAATATATGTCAAGACATTGTGATGGTCGATCATCCAAAAGATGAAGTTGGAAATGCACAAATCAAAATTCATAAAGCTCTACCTAAAGAGTGGCAATTCAAGAAAGACCATCCTAGAGATCTTATCATTGGTGAGCCATCAAAAGGGGTAACTACTAGACATTGTCTTAAGCATCTTAATAGTCTAGCTTTTATCTCTCAAATTGAACCTAAACATGTTGATGATGCCTTGTGTGATAAGAGTTGGGTGCTTGCAATGCAAGAAGAACTCAACTAATTTGAAAGAAATAAGGTGTGGACCATAGTTCCTAGACCTAAAAATTATCCTATTATTTGCACTAAGTGGGTGTTTAGAAATAAACTTGATGAAAGTGGTGTCATTACTAGAAATAAGGCAAGGTTAGTAGCTAAAGGCTATAACCAAGAAAAAGGAATAGACTATAAAGAGACCTTCGCCCTCGTTGCAAGGTTGGAAGCTATTAGAATGTTGCTTGCTTTTGCATCATACATGGATTTTAAGTTATATCAAAAGGATGTTAAAAGTGCTTTTCTTAATGGTTATATTGATGAAGAAGTTTATATTGAGCAACCTCCAGGTTTTGAGCAACATGATCTACCATATCATGTTTTCATACTTACTAAAGCTTTATATGGACTAGAGCCTGGTATGAAAGGTTAAATAATTTTCTTTTGCAATATGATTTTTCAAAAGGCAAGGTTGATACAACTCTTTTTATTAAAAGGCATAAGCATGACATTCTCATTGTGCAAATCCATATGGATGACATTATATTTGGTCTTACTAATGAATGTTTGTGTGAAGAATTCTCAAAGTGTATGCAAAGTGAATTTGAGATAAGCAAGATGGGAGAGCTTATATTCTTCCTTGGACTCCAAATCAAACAATGTCCGGATGGGATCTTCATCAATCAAGCTAAATACAGTAAAGATCTGCTCAAAAGGTTCGAAATGGATGGAAATAAGGCAAGATTCCTATGAGCACCACCATCAAACTTGACAAAAATGAGAATGGTAAACAAGTTGATGAAAAGAAATATCGAGGTATGATTGGTAGCCTTCTTTAACTTACCATAAGTAGACTCAATATTATGTATGTTGTATGCTTATATGCTCATTTTCAATCATATCCTAGAGAGTCACAATTGTATGATTTTAAAAAGATATTTAAGTATTTAATTGGTTCTCAACATTTAGGGTTATGGTATCCTAAGTGCATGACATTTAATCTTATGGCTTATTCAGATGCGGATTATGCTGGAAGTATTCTTGATCAGAAAAGTACTTCAGGTACTTATCAATTTCTAGGAAACTCCCTTGTGTCTTGGTTTAGTAAGAAACAAAACTCTGTGGCTTTATCCATCATCGAAGCTGAGTATATTGTTGCTGGTTGTTGTTGTACTCAAGTATTATGGATAAAACAATAAGTTAAGGATTTTGGATTGGAATTGAATAACATTCGTATTAAATGTGATAATACAAGTGCTATTAATCTTCTTAAAAATCCGATTCAATATTCTAGAAGCAAACATATAGACATTAGACATCATTTCTTACGTGATCATGTAAACAAAGGTGATGTTATACTTGAATTTGTTGATACTGTCAACCAACTTACTGATATCTTTACCAAACCTCTTTGTGAGGAAAGATTAAATTTCATCAAAAGAGAAATTGGGATGTTGGATGGTAATTCCTTATGATAACACTTAATTGGTGAACCTTGAGTGGTATTTAATAGTGATCATTTTGTTCTAAGTCCCTCATGATTTTGTTTCTTTTTAATGCAAACTTGTGTCCAAATAACTATTCTTTTAATTTGTACTCTTGTGCCTAAAAATTTTATGCCTCAGTTTCATTATTTTCCCTCTGTGACATAAGAGGTCAAGCAATTTGTGTCTAGAGCCATTCACGGCCTCATAACCGTGAAAGGCATTGTCATGGGCGTGACAGGTGACTGTTACGGCTATGACACCCGAAGGCTGCCCCATTTAACCCTTCCTTTTCTTTTCTCTCTCCTCACTTTTTCTTCTTCCTCTTGCTGTCTTTCTCAATTTCTTTTCCTCTTTCACCACCATTTCTACACCAAATCTCTTCATTTTTCCTTCTTTTTTCTTCAAATTTCTTCCTTTTTCTTCCTCTTTTCTCATTTACACCCGATTTCCTTTTTTTTTTAATTTTTTTTTCTCACTTTCCCCAAAATCGCATTTTGGGTATTTTTAGACTCCATCTCTCATGGCTTCTTAAGGAGAATCCTCCAAAGGCAAGGGAAGACTGAAATCCACTGCTACTAGAAGCAGGGCTCATAGTGACCCCTTGCTTTGAATTATCCCTCCTCCTGCCCATCAAAGGTACAAGACTCTTAGATCCTATCTTGTTGTTAATTCTAGATCTTTTGATTGGAAGGCTGTTAGGGCTGTTGGAATAGAGGCAGAAGTTAGGTCTCTATTATCTGCTTTAGGAATGTTGCACTTTGTTAACATATATACATCTAGCTTTAGAGAGTTAACACTAGAATTTTTGAGCACTGTTACCCTGAACTCAGTAGGGACTCTATCCTTTCGGCTCAGGGAAAAGAGTCATAATTTGTCTATTGCTACATTTGCTGACATTTTTAGACTACCTACTACGTGTTTGCTAAATGAATCTGATGATAAGGATTTTGCTCCTTTTTATGCTTGGAGTAATATTGCCACTAGTAAGGCCTGGGATATTAAGACTGCTAAGAGCACATATCTTGATTCACTTGCCCTTAAATATGTGCATAGATTTCTTACTTACAGCATTTTTGCTCGAGTTGATAGCAATGGATCTATTAGGAAATCTGAATTGCTCTTTCTTCATTATGCTGTTAAAAACAAGCCTATTGTTGTTAGTAGATAGTTTGCAGCTCAAATGTGTCAGATTGCAACTAAGACAATGGGTGATATTATTATAGGAAGCTATGTGACACATTTAGCTATCTCCCTAGGCTTGATTGATCTAGACAACTCTAATTTCGAGCCCATTCCAGCCTCTGCTTCGGATAAGCTAGATATTGACTCATTGGTTAGGATGGGAGCAGCAATTAGGATCTCGTTTAGAGGAGAAATACATTTTAGGCTTAAGGATCACTTAGATCAAATTGTTTGGCATGAGGGTGATTCTCATAAGTTTAGAGCTAGTTGGCATGGTAGAGCTAGGAAGAGACCTAGGCATAAGGCATATGAGGGAAATGAACCTCATGATATGCATAACCTAGATGACGAGACTCATGGTACTGCAGCTACTGGTGGCGAGACTCGGGGTACTGGTACCAGTGGAAAGCCTTCCACACCCAATATGGTTCAACAACTTATCTTTCACTTTGATCGATGTTTTGATACATTCATTGAGCAGTTCCTTGATCGCTCACGAGCTTTTGAGGCGCATATTGAGTCTCGCCTTGCCTCTCTTAAGTCGGAGATTATAGCTCTTCGTGATCGTCATCCTCCTTCTTCCTAGTTCCTCTGGCAAGTTATCATATTCTTTACTACTTTTAATACCGAACTTGATATTTGTACTTAAATTAATTATGAGACAAAATCTCTATTTTGTTTGCATGTGCCTATTTCTTCCTCTTGACTTTTGATTCTTTTTGTTAGTGCTAAAGGGGGAGATTTTGGATATATGGCTAATCTTCATTATGGTAAATGCTTTTTTTTTTCCTTCTTTAGTTGTACATATAGCCTATATTTTGTCAAGGCTTATCTTGCTAATATGATACAGATATATGGGTATAAAGATGATTTGACATTTGTTCTATTTTGGCTTGAATATCTTAAATACATAGCATGGATATATACTTGAACATATGGATTATTTAATTTCTTCAAAATGTTATATATTTATATGCATTGGTTAAGAGGGAGAATCGTTTCTCTTTAGCCATATTGCTCAATTATTTGTCACCATCAAAAAGGGGGAGATTGTTGAACCTTGAGGGGTATTTCCATCATTTTGATGATCACAAATAATTAAGCAATGAGATTTAACCATTTCAAGTATTTAAGTCTTAAATACGTCAATTATAATCTTTAAAGAGCCTTGAAAATCAACATTGGATAAAAAACAACTTAAAAAGGAAGGCTTCACCATTAGGTGTCATGACCATGAAGACTTTACTTCACCACTAGGCTTCATGACCATGAAGAATTGTGTCATGACCGTGAAAGTTTGTTGTATGACTATAAAAAGTGTGCCAAAATGATCTAGTAGGCTTCACGACCATCCTTCATCACCAACACAAGTGTCACAGCTGTGAAGAGCAACTGTCATGATCGTGCGAGATTGTCTCATGACCGTGAAAAATGTGCCAAAATGATCCAGTAGGCTTCACCACCAGCCTGCACCACAAAGACAAGTGTCACGGCCGTGAAGGGCACATGTCATTACCATGACAAAACATTTCATGGTCATGACAGTCGAGTGGGAAACTCAATTTCAAGTGCCAAAATATTTCATGACTGTGCTAGAATACATCATGACCGTGAAACTGGACATATACATCTTTAATGAGGTAGCTCAATGAACATAAATGCATTTAATGCATCCCCAGCGGCTACAACACTCAAAGGAAATATAAATACTTCACATTTATGATGGTAAGAAGTAGAGAACATCTAATTAAATGCTTATTACTTCAAGTCATCAATTGAGAATTAATTCTACAATCTTTCTCTCTTTCTCTCACTTACTTCAAATTTGTGTTCTTCAAGAGCTCCGAGTGTTATTGAGTTTTTTGGTTTGTTGATTGTTTTCCTTTCTTACAATCAATAGTTCAATAGTGAGATTGAGTGTACTGGGTTGGGAATTGAAAAACTTGTAAGGGTTTGAGTGTGAGCATTGGGTTAAAACACTTGGGTAGCTTGAATAACCTTCTAAGGGTTTAATCTACACCTTGAAGTAGATTGTTAATGGATTGAAACTCTCAACTAAGGTTGAGAAGAGGAGTAGGCTAAGAGGGTCGAACCTCTATAAATCCTTGAATTCTCTTGCTCTTTATTGTTCAATTTTTAAATCTTCTTTTCTACCCAAAATCAACAATTCACCCCCCTCCTGGTATTTGTGGAATTTCAAAATTGAATCATGTATGAAAATGGAAGGTATTTTGATTAAGTGGGATATGCTTTAACTGTAGTTATTGAAGACTGGTTTAAACCTTTCAACTTTACACATTAAATTGGTTCCTAACTTAAAAATATATAATTGTGAGTATAGGCAAAATAGCCTCTCAACAACATCATCCATTATGGATAATTGGTTGAGCGAGAAAGCTTCATATTCACTCAGGATGTTTAGCTTTTTTGATTCCATGTCAAATGTGATGAGATGATGGTGCTTTTGCCGTCGATTTTTTTTTTTACTTTTGATTTTGAAAGGATATTAATAATTTCTAATTTCCTTTTACCTTAGGCAAATAGGGAAAACTGCTTTTCAAAGTTTAACTCTTCAAAGTTGATATAACATTTGAGCCTTCTAATTTGGTGGGAGAGTATTCATGCATTGTAGTCCATAGTAACTATTATTTGATTACTTGATTGTTTCAGGTTATGCCTTTAGAGAACGTAGAGCACTTGCATTGACACTCAATGATACAAAAACAGCTGTCAACAAATTGCATCGCATAGCAAACATTTTGGTTGGGATCCTTGTAGGTGTAATTTGGCTTCTCATACTAGGAATTGCTACAAGCAAACTTCTTTATAAGCTCCCAACTCATTTTGGCATTTATATTTGGAAACACCTGCAAAACAATATTTGAATTAATTATCTTCTTGTTTATGATTCACCCTTTTAATATAGGTGACCGTTGTGAAATTGATGGAATCCAGGTATGTCAATTAATAAATGAAATTACTTTTGGTCTTTGTGACTTTAATATCACAAAATTATTATATATAATAGGCCTAAGTCAAACTTGCTTTCAACAAATTTCAGATGGTAGTGGAAGAAATGAACATTTTAACTACTATTTTCCTAAGATATGATGACCAGAATATTATAATTCTGAATGTTCTTGCCACTAAAGCCATTAGTAACTACTACCGTAGTCCAGACATGGGAGATGCAGTTGAGTAGCCACACGAGCTGAAAAGATTGCAATTATGAAGTTGCGAATATCTAGGTAAATATAGATACAACTTTATTGGTTACATTTTTCACCCACCAACTTTGCCATTATTTTTATGTTGCATATTGGTCTAATGGTTGATACATGCCAACTAGTTTTATATCTGTGAAACTGAATTTTCCGCTCTGCAACTATGCTGAAATGTGAGATGAGATTATATTATTGTATTCAGAAACTCTATTATCCTGATGGTCATATATTATTGGAATTTGATGTTTGAGTGAGCTGACTCAACTTCTTAAACTTGTTATCTATATGCTTTTGACCTTAAATTAAGAAGAGGAGATGCACAAATGTTGGGGTACGTATAACAAGAATCTTAGGCTTCAAGAAAGAGTATTGGTATCCTTCACTAATGATCATATTTAAGGATATGGAAGACCTAAATAAGGTATGGATTGCGGTTTGGTTATCTCACAGAATGTACCACCAAGACATGGGAGGGAAATGGTCAAGGAGAGTCCTCTTGCTCAAAGAAATGGTTAAGATTTTTAGGGAGCTTGACATTCAATACTGCTTGCTTCCTCTTGACATCAATGTGCGAGCATTGCCTCCAACGTCATCTGATCGTGCTCCACCCAGTTAGGCAAGCTGAGTGAGTAAATAGTCACATATTTTGTATTGAAATCTATAAAAGATCATGAAAAAGGATCCCAATTTTGCAAAAGATGGTAGAGTATCTTCAGATAGTGAGGTCTCTATTGAAGCATCTGATCAAAAACCAAAAATTACGGATTAATCTTCATGTAATACAAATTATGTCAATGTACCATTTTATTTCTTTACTTAGAAATCTCATGTCTCTAATAAATTATTAATCTTTATTGTTTTAGTATTATGATAGAATTTCTGAGTCAAGGCACATCTTTTTCTGGTACATTACAATAGTAGCAGTAAGACCGTAATTAGTACTTTTTTCTATTTTTTTCTTTAAATGTTCGGATTTCTTAACTATAATATACTTAAATAATACTTTATATTTATTATGGATTTGAATTTCAGTTTTTATTTATTATATTAAATTTCAATTTCAAATTTTAAAAGTTAATTATTTTTTATTTAAAATATGAAATATTAAATAAAATTTTAAAAAAACAATTAATGACAAATTAGCGACAACTAGTTCTGTACCCAATAAATAATTAAAATAAATCAACGACAAAAATAGTGACAGACAAAATCAATCGCTAAAATAGTAATTGATGTATCTATCGCTAATTAAGCGAGAGATTTAGATGCCTATATTTGGCAAAAACTTATCCATCACTGATGTTTGCGACGAATTAAGCCCCTCGCTATCTTTTTTGTGAGGAGCACTTTAGCAAAAGACATAGTCTGTCGCTAAATACAGTCAACAACGAATTTAGTGACCTTTAACGACAAATTTGTCTGTCACTAAACTGTCATTTTCTTATAGTGATAGCAAGTCATCCAATATGTTTGGCTACTCTTAGCAGGCATCCATATGTTAACTCTGAACATCTCATGTTCACAGCTTATAAGATCTATTACTTGACCCAATCAATGAGAATAATATATGCTAGTTTATCTATATCAATAATGTCTCATCCTGTTGATCCTGTAACTAGGGATAATTTAGATACTAATATAACTACACATGATAGAAATTTCATCATCATGATCTCATCATGATTTCCTTCTGCTATGTTATGTATCAAGAACTTCCATTAATTAGTTTAAGATCTATATCAATTCATATGCAAATGAATATCAATATAATGAAAGAATGTCATTACTAATATGTATATTAAATGCCTCAAGCGGTTGCCTTTAGGGCATATCTCTAACACAGGCTTCTTATAATTGAAGCAATTCATATTTTTTTCCTTTCTTACTGCTACTCTACCATTCTTGCATTTGTTTCTACTAAAATTGGCTTCATTACATTCCTTGACTTGTCTATTGTCCTTACCCTTCTTTTGACCAAAGTCCAAAGCACCTTTTGACTCAGTCATATAAGCCTTTCCAATAGGCTTATCAGTAAGAAAGTGATCCTTCTCTAGCCTCAACATGTCGGGTAATATCATCAAATGTTTTGATAGTCATTGTCGGTAGGGTTGGTATGCATGTGTTCCTAGGAATTTGGAAGAGAGTGTATGACAGCTTAGACCTGTTACTCATTAGCTAACTCATGGCCAGCAGCCTTCAACTCATTTGTCATATTCGATATGACAGTTAGGTGGTGCCTCATTGTATGATTAGGATTTTTCTTATAGGCATTAAGCTTTAAAGTCAATTGACGTAGCGTTGTGGTCGAAGTTCCACCGAACTGGACCTTAACAGCATCCCCAACTATTTGGACTGAGTGGTGCTTCTGAAAGCACAACATCAAGTCATTTCACATGTTGTTCAGCATCAATATGCGAGCAACTCTATAAACTCATTAATAGGCTTGATATTCCTTCATATCTCGCCTATATTGAGTAATACTTCCATGTTCAAGCTTAGCCATTAGTTGTGTAATAGTAACCAGCATTTCTTGCTCTTCTAGGAGATACTGAATTTTGCGATCCCATATATCATAGTTATTATTATTCAGCTTATCTTCCTGGTTCAAGTCAATAACTATGCTTTTCATAGCAGTTATTTCAACTATTTAGAGCAATGATCACAAACAAATTTAGCACAATTCTTACTACAAAAATTATTCACAATGTCTTAATTTAATCAATAATAGCCTAATACAAGTAGTAGAAAAAAAAGTACTGTTTACACAGTCAAATCAATTTCTACCGGCATAATCTAGTTATCATTGTTTAATTTAAACATACACTAGCCATCATATCAGGTGAGATCAACAAATCTATCAACCTAATGTTTTTCATAATATCACACGTATATAATTTATATTTTATGCATCATATCAATCTCATATTGTCTTTCTAAAACAAAAAATATAATAAACTGATATATATATATATACATCACATATTAGAAGCAAAACACATTATGACCACTAACATATCATATCATATCTATTTATAATAAATTTTCATGCAAATATACACTTTTTGATCCAAAAACACTTCAAAATGTACTCAAAAAATGGGAAATTAAATTTTAAGCATTTAAAAAAAAAATACATAAAAGACGGCATTATCATGCATCGAAGAAAGGCTGCCCATGCATTGTCATGTACCACTGTCTTCAACACATGGCCTCTCACTCGCCACCACTCGCCTAGAGATGCCAATTGTTCGCCATGTCAGCAACAACTAAGGACATGCTGCCACATCAACACCATGTGGTGCTTATGTGTATCTATCAACGTGTCAACTATGCCAACCACAGAGCCACGTGGTCGAATCATTGCATGTCATGTATCAATTGTTTGCCACATCACCCTATCCACGTTGGATTGCCGCATGGCTGCCAGCTCATCTAGCCTCTCCATGTGGCTACACAGCTTTCTGCCATGTCAAAAGTTGTGTGCCAGGCCACTTGCATATATTGGCTTGCCACACTAGGTGCTAACTTAGCTCTCTAGCCACATAAGACCACTAGTGTGCTGACACATGGCTATAATTGCCTATAAACGCCTTTCACCCACTAGCACGCATGCGCCTCTTTCTGGTGGCCATCTAGACTTGTTTTTGCACTTTTTCCAAGTTTTTATGGCTGTTCTACCATTTGGGACCAAAAAGTTACAAATTTAACATCATTTTGACAGTGTCTGGACACTAAACAACAACACCTGAAAATGGAAATTGCAAAGAAAACAATTTCCAGAATTTAAAGAACCCTAATTCAATATGAAATTTCAAATTTTCATAACAATTCAAACACTCATCCAAAAATTTTGTAAAAACACTCATTTGAAAGCTTGTGATGAAAGCTTTCCAACCTACCAAATTCATATAATGAAATAGAAAATTTATACTTTAAAAATTAAAGGACAAATTCAAATTTTAGGGTATTTTTAGGTTTAATTGCTTAAGAATCATCCCAAGCATCAATTGAACCACAAAAACAAACAATCAGGCTTTGATACTAATGTAACAAAGTTCAAGTCAAGGGAAGCTTACCTGTGGAGCAGAATCCATATATTTTTAGTGCTTCAGGAACACTAGTTAAAAGAATTTTAAGAGGAATTTCATGGCACGAATACCTCTTGACTCTCTAGGATGAGTTGAGAGAGGAAGAATGCTTCACATAAAATTCACAGATAATGATGAGGGGGTGGAAGAACTTTGTGATGTTCCTTTTTTTTATATAGTTTTTTATTCATAAATAACTTACTTGTTTATATTAGTGAAGATGGATTTTGGGTTGGGTCAAGCCTATATAGGCAGGTCATACCTATACAAAACCCAACTTGCAAAGATCAATGTCAAATTTGCCCGGTATGTTAATTAATTTCAGCCATTTTTTTCTATTTTTCTTCTTAATCTCAATCAAACTAATATCCATTTGTTAGTTTTTGTTGATTTTTATCTTCTCTAGGGTTTGATGATTCTGAGCTTATAACTTCTTCCTCTTCTTCTTCTATTTCCGATGATTAATTAACATGTTAATTGCTTGTTGACAAAATATTGAGAAATTGTGAAAAAATTGTAAAGTTGTCCGCACTATTCTTCTTCTTGGTAAATTTATGCAAGATTTCTTGTAAACTTTGGTAAATTTTGGGTAGATCTCTGGTAAATCTTGAATAAATCTTGGTAGATTTTTAGTAAATTTTGGATAAACATTGAGTAACATCAAATTTTAATAATTTTGTAGTAAATTTTGGATAGATCTTTAGTTAACTTTGGATAAATCTCTAGTAGTAAACCTTGGATGTACTTTTAGTATACTTTGTGTTGACTTTTAAGTGTATAAGTAGCTTTTGGCTTGTCCTAAAAATTTTTTAAATTTAGATATTTTTGTAATATTTTAGAAGTTTTTATATATTTTCTATAATTTCCCTAAATTGAATCGTAATAATAGTATTAAAGCTATGAAAGGCTCAATGATTGGTTAACATGATTAAAATTTTAATTTATAAAATTTTTTACTTTATTCAATAAATTAAATTTGATGATGTGAACTAATTATAATGCAAATATCTCAAAAAAAAAAAATTAAAAAGAAAAGTATTGCTATCATTTTTCAACAGTTGAAATTGGGATGGCCACGGACCGAACTGAAACTGGTCAATGCCAGTTCGGAATAGCCCGATGACCGGTTCCAAATTTATTGGAATCTTAACCGGCAGTTCTGGGTTGGAATTGCTGATTTATGGTTCCAAACCGGTTTTTTGTTAAATAAATAATATAATATATAAGTAATATATAAATAATATATATATATAATATATATATATATACATAATATTTATGCAAATAATATAATATAAATATTAATTAATATACACAAACCAAATAAAAATAAGCTCATATTAATTGGTATAATATCTGCCACATGAGTGATTTTAAAATATGAATGTTCTCCCTTTTTATAAGGAAAGAGAACACTAATTCTTTTCTAAATTAAGAGATATAAGATAAATACACTCTTACATATACATTGCTTAGAAAAGAGTTACCTTTCATCTTATATCTCTTAACTTAAAAAAAAATTGTGTTCTCCTTTCTTATAAAAGAGGATGACACTCCTCTTTTAGAATCACATATGTGGCATACGACACCACTTAATATTAGTTCATTTTTTGGACTTATATAAATGAGTTAATATTATATTATATTATATAAATTTTTATGTATTTTTATTTAAATATGTATTTTTAAAAATAATATATTAATATATATAATTTATTTTTAAAAAAAAATTTACAAAGTTGAATTGGCGGTTCTGAACCAATCCTGAACCATTCCTTGAACAGTTCTGAAACGATTCAAATTTTTTAAACCATAAACCGATGCAATTCACGACCCGTGGCCATGCCTGAGTTGAAACACGATAATAACATATTCACACTAAACTTATAATTGGAATATTGTACATATAATAATAAGTATTTTGAATGAGGTGATCTTTCTTAATAAGTAAATTTAACTTTTATTTAAAAATAAACAAAATATAAGAAATAAAGTAAAGAGTATTATACCTGAAAAATAGATAACCACATGAAGTGTGTGAATATTAAATTAAACTTTGTAAGTAAATAAAAGAAATGAATATATATATATATATATATATATATAGAAAGTTCCATAGACTGTAAATTATACAGTAGAGTGTAATCATTTCATTCCATTAGCACACCATAAAGGTTTTCAATTTCTACCAGTATTGTGGATGATAACAAGAAGAATTGAATTCGAGTTCATCAATAATTTTTATAAATAAAAATATCAATAAAATCAAATCGGCTTTAAAATCATTTTCTTTAATGAAGTCAGTGAGATTGGGTTCTAACTGAAAGCCCCAAATTTCATTTTTTTTAAATATGTCCATAAATATTGGAAAGAAAAAAGCAATAATAATAATAATAAAATTATTATTATAACTATAATTATAATTATAATAATAATTATTATTATTAGAAATTAATCTAATTAGTATTTAATACAAATTTTTTTCCACTTTATCCTTATTGATTGAAATTACACGCTCTTTATTTCTTAATTTTGAGAAAAAGTGAAAGGATATTGAGATAAATTAGAATGAAAACCTTTTAAAATTGATTGTAATTAATTGTTATTTTAATCTATGCAAAGATTTCAAAATGGACATTAAAAATGAAACGAAGGAATAGTTTTTTAAATCGAGATTAATTAATAGTTTGTTTAATTAATTATCATAACTATCACTAGTTAGATGCTAACTAATTTATAAGTAGAAATTAAGTAACTGCATTTCTATGTAAGAATTCTATATCAACTCATTAATACACCCTTACATAAGATAAATTCATATCCCACTATACGAAATTTGTCTGTTATATACTTTAATTTATTGATATATGGAATGGTGGATCACACTTGTCTCTTAATTAAATGTGTCAAATTCAAGCAGAAGAAACATCTTCAAAATTTGAAATGAATTTTCTACTCCATTCAATAAGTTTGCTTGGTTACAAATCTAGATAAATAATGAATGATGTAGACTAAATAAACATAACACTAAAAAAAAAAAAGGGTGAATTTTACCGATGGTACCACAATTATATAAATTATAACAATTCAGTTTTTCAAAAATTATTTTAGTTAAAAAATAAAAATTGAGATAATTTTATATTACAAATAATTTTTAAGATACTGAATTGTTACAATTTACATAGTTGAGGTACCATCGGTAAATTCAAAAAAAATTGTCAAATCCAGACTATTGGACAATTACTTTTTAATGATCGAGTACATCTGTTTCATAATATAATAGATGAAATTATTAATCTCTCAAAAAATGTAGGTGTGGATTTAGATTACGAAGAGAATAACAATGTGATCCTCAATTCTCATCCATTATGTTATGTGTAGGTAATTCGGAAACATTTTCTTTTCAATATATATTTTTTAAATATTTATTTTATAATTGATTCACATTATTAAAATTTTAATTTATAAAATTTACTATTTTATTTAACAAATTATACTTGATAATGTGGACCAATAATAGAATAAATATCTAAAAAAATGTTGCTAGCATTTGTCATAGAACAAATTGCTAATAATCCTTTGAAGTTTTGACAAATTACGGGTAGAAGTAAATTTTTAAAAACATTTATAGTGAATCCTTATCCTTTCAGATAATGTAGATCTCTTCATCTTATTTTCTATTGAAAAAAAGCAGTCTTAACGTTCATTTGGTATAATTCTAAGTCCATCTATGCCACAATAGCTAAAATAAAGCAAACTGATGCAAACCTAACAATAAACAATAATGTATCTTCATAGTCATTTTTTCTCTTATTGTGTGTAGCCCTTGGCTACTAATTGAGTTTTATATTTTTCAATTATCCTATCCACCTTGCATTTAATTTTGAGAACCTACTTGTTCCCATTGGTATTGCGACTCAGTAGTAAATCGACCAAATCTTAGACTTGGTTAGATTTTATTAAGTACATTTCCTCTTCCATAGATTTGATCTATTCCTTAGCTTGAGGACCAGAAAGAGTTTGTTATACTATTTTAGACTCTTCCTCATCTAAAGCAATCAAAAAAGCTTCCCCTTAATCTCAAAAGACAATAAGGAATTCTTTCACAATTATTATGTTGAGGTTGAGACTGCTCATGATCTTGCTCTATAGGAATAGAATTTAGCAACCTATCTCTCCCATTAGCTTCAAAAGGAGCATGACATTTCATATCATCTTACTGCATAGGTGCTAAATCAATCATTCTTGCACTCTTACTAGTGTTGGGATCTTCTATTTCATATAGTTAGGAATTTCAATTTTGTCTTTCCTTTTTTAGGAAAGTTCTCTTCTTAGAAACTGACATCTCATGACTCAATCTCTATTACTCTTTCATTTGTATATTTCCCTAAAAATACATATCCTTTGGAAAATTCTAAGTATCTTATAAAGATGTATTTCTTCTCCTTTGGACCAAGTTTTCCATATTCATGAGAAGTGTTATAGATATAAGTTGCGCAACCCCATAGGTGCATGTTATTGAAGTCAGACATCTCACCTTTCCACAACTCATATAGGGTAGAAGGAACAGATTTTGATGGCACACGGTTAATAATATAGACCGTAGTCAATAGTGCATCTCTAAAAGGAAATAGGCAAATTAGTTTGTACCATCATTGACCTAACTATGTCCAATAGGTTCTATTTTTTCTTTCTGCTATGTCATTTTGTTGCAGAGTATAAGGAATAGTTAGTTGTCTAGCTATACCTTTTATCATCACAATAACTTTTAAATAAGTTGGATAGATATTCACGTTATCGATCGTTCCTTAATGCTTTAATATTTGCATTTAATTGATTCTCAACCAATCTACTGTAGCATATGAAGTAATCCAATGCCTCAGACTTGTGGGAGATTAAATAAATCTGACCTTATCTAGTAAAATCATCTCTAAATATGATGAAATAGTGAGCGCTATGTCTTGCTCTCTCATTCATTGGGCCAAAAATGTTAGAATGGATAAGCTACAAAGGAAATATGGCTCTCTTGGCTTTGTCAAATGGTAATCTTATCATTTTTCCAATTAGGCAATGCTCATAAATAGACATATCAAATTTCTCAAGTGAACCTAAAAGACTAGCCTTTGCTAATCTTTTTAAGGGATCTTGTCCAACGTGTCATAATCTACCATGCCATTTAACATCATCATTTAGTAAGACATTACTGGAATTGTTAACAACAAAGTCGAAAGCATCCACATTAATAGGTATTGTATCCAATACAATATAACCATCTAACAAATATCTAGAACCATAGTAAATATTATCCAAAAATACATTCACACAAATGTTTTAATAAACAACTTTAAAACCAAGTCCTAACATAACGAGTACAAAAACTAGATCTCATCAAACTTCTGGGGCATAAAGCAAGTCATAAAGATAAAGAGCGCGGCCTCCCTGCAACACTAGCTTATAGGTGCCAATTCCAAGCACGTCTGCAGAAGCATTTGTCCCCATATAGATACTTCAACTCCTTTTTGGAATATGATGAAGCTCCACAAAGGCTTTTGGGTCCCTCACTATATGGTTGGTTGCAGCTAAGTCTACATTCCAGTAAGGAGCATTTTTAACTAGCATTAAGTAACTACTAACATATAAATCAAAGAGATGAATTTGGTCATACAATGCCTTTGGCTTAGTACAATCACAAACAAAGTGACTTGGCTTCCCACAATTGAAGCAATTCATGTTCTTACCTTTCTTACCACTGCATCTTTCTCACTTACTTTTCTTTCCACTAAGATTGGCTTTGTTGCCTCTCTTGCCTTACTTGTTTCCCTTACCCTTCCATTTCTTTCTTATGGAGCTCGAAGCTCCTTTTGCTTTGGACTCAATCATATAAGCCTCTCCTGTAAGCTTATCAGCAAGAAGGTGATCCTCCTCTAGCTCAACATGACGGGCAACATAATCAAAAGTCTTGATTTTATCGTTATAGGTAAGGTCGATATGCATGTGCTCCCACATACTTGGAAGAGAGCAAATCACAGCTTGGAACTATTGCTCATTAGTCAACTCGTGGCCAACAGCCTTCAGCTCACTTATCATGTTAGACATGATAGTGAGATGCTACCTCATCATATGATTAGAATACTTCTTGTAAGTATCAAACTTAAGAGTCAACTGACACAACCAAGTAGTTAATATTCCACCAAATTAGACCTTGATAGCGTCTCAAACTGCTAGAGCTGAGCAGTGTTTCTCAAAGCGCAATATCAAATTATTTTTCTTACTGCTCATCATCAATCTGTGAGCAACTCTATGCTTGCACTTATAGGCTTGATATGCCTCCATATCCTGCCTATGTTGAGCAGTGCTTCCATGTTCAAGCTTAACCATTGGTTGTGTGATTGTTTTGAGCATATCTTGTTCTTCTAGGAGATACTAAATTTTCTGATGCCAAACATCATAGTTCTTAGCATTTAGCTTATCTCCTTAGTTCAAATCAATAACAATGCTCTTTGTAGCAGCCATTTCAACCAATTGAACAACGATCTCAATTGACACAATTTATAATCTCAAAATTAGTTCTTGTCGTAATGTCTTAACTTAATCAATAACAATTTAACATAATCAGTGGAAACAAAAGTCTTGTCATACAATCCAATCAATTCCCTCTAACATAGTTCAGTTATTATTGTTTAATTTAAATATGCACTAATCATTCTATTAGGTGAGATTTACTAATCAACCAACTTAATATTCGCACATTATAATACTCATTGCAATTGAATAATGAAATATATATATATATATATATATATATATTCATTCATAAACAAACATTTACAATAAGCCATATAAAACATTCATTACATGCTTTAAAGGAAATCAACACTAAACATAAAGATTTAAACATATCTACAATGAACATGTCCTAATGCTGCTTTAGATTCATTATCTTCTTCATGGATTGGTGGTTCCCTCTCAGTAAATTCCCTCTTTGCCAATGTCCTAGACATTTTACTCATCCATGGGTATCCATTTCACACTAGTATAGAAAATGGTCTTTCGTGACTGTTTTTTTTGCTTAAATGCATCTATTTAATAATAAACATATAAGAAGTAGACGTATCTAATAAGTGGATCTTATGCAATTGTTAAAAATAGCCGTATCAAATAAGGTCAAATAAATCTGTTTTACAAAAAACAGTACCCAGATGCGTCTGTTTTACAAAAAACAGACTTATCTGAGGACATCAGATATGTCTATTTTTAGTAAAAACAGACATATCTTAGCACAATCAGATAAGTCTGTTTTAGAAAAAACAGAGGTCGCTTGTTGCACATCTTAAATAATAATAATAATTATTATTATAATTATAATTATAATTATAATTATAATAATAATAATTATTATTATTATTATTATTATTATTATTATGCACACAAAACATCCACGTGGTTTCATCGTTTGGCAATGTTATGTATGAGTTTTTTTGTTGTTGTAAAAAGAGTCTCATGATTCTATTGTTTATAAATTTAAGCTTCTACCTATTACAACATTAAAAAAAAGCTAAGGTAGCATAGCGGAAATCACCTCAAGAATCGAAATAATCTCGACAAATAGTCATAACTACTGATATCATCTTTAGAATCGAATGACTAGCATTCCATGAAGAGGCAGAATGAATTGACAGGAGCAAATGAGAGGCTTAGAAATTGCACAATTATTAATGCAATCGGAAGTTCAGAGTATTGAAAAAGACGAAACTAATTCAGAGTAAGCTTTGGAAACTCATCTCTTACTCTACCTGAACTTTTTTTAATGTCGAGGGTCAAATTTACTAACAATAGAAATCGCAAAACCCTTTTTACAATGAAAAAAATTTATACTTAAAATTGTCTAACGGTACAACTAGGTATAAGTTTTTTTTTTTTTTGAACTTTCCCAATTATTTATTTACATGAGGCAAAGATAGAGAATAGAAATGATACGTGTCAAAGAAAAAATTTATCTTTGCCTTGTGTTCTTAATTAAATATTTCCAATTCAACTTTTAATTTCTATTCAGTTTTGGTCAGCCTATATTAAAAAATTAAGGGTGGTAAGAAAAGGTAACATTTTGAAAAAGATTCAAGGAATAAGTCAGGGATAAAAATGTAAAAAGTCGGAGTAAATATATTTTATATATTTTTGGAGCAAGGAAGTAAAAACTTGGAGCACTGTTAAAATCTCAATGAATTTTATATATTTTTATAGATTATAGATATATGGGGTCAGTCTCAGACCCAGTGTCAGAGGGATGGAACAATGGAAGAACAGTAAGAAGCACCAGAGAGAGAATATTTACAGCGGGAAGAAAGAGTTCATATATGAAGAATTATGCACCACATTTAATATGAATATATATGATAGCTGTAATTCTTCTTCTCTAACTACCTACTCTTATTCCATTCCATTTAATCAATTCCCACTTTTAATTAATTATTGATTCACTGGCACGTGAATTTATGGGACCACCCACTAAACTCATTTCTTTTGGTGAGCAATAATATATCTAAAGATGGTACATAATAATAATAATAATAATAATAATAATAATAATAATAATAATAATAATAATATATCCAAAGATATTTCACAAATTTAATACATTCTGTAAAAATTTATAGAATAATATATCTTTCATTTTCCTTTTGAAACAGCTTCCCATAAAAAAAATTGATGGATTATTCCTATGTGGTATAATTTCTTTTTTAACTAAAAATAAAGAGGAGTGAACAAATATAAAGAATAAACTATAATTTAAAGAAAAAATTAAATTTAAATTTAAAAAAGAAAGAAAACTATAGAACTCAGATCTCTTCCTCTCTTCTTTCTCTACTTCTCTCTCCTAGTGGTGGCCATTCCGGTTCGGAACCAGTCGAACCGGATTGATCAAATCCGATTAGGACCGGTGATCAATGATTCCAGACCAGAATTGGTTCAGCTAATTTTGGAATCGAATCAAAATCGGCCGGTTTCGGTTCCAAACTGGAACCGAAAAAAACTGAGCAAGTAGGTGGGATCCACATGCCTACGTACATCAGAACAGTTAGTGATTGTTCTGACGCGCGGCCTAGGGACCTAACACCCCTCCCCCTTTCCAACAGTCATTTGACTGTTTTTTTTTATTTTTTAAATTAATTTATATTATAAATATTTTAAAAAATAAATATAGTAAAAGACAAAAATGTCACTATAACTGAAAAATAGCAAATATAATTTAAGGGTATTTTTATCTTTTCAACTATTTAAATTTTTCTCTATAAATACCTTAATTCATTTCAATTTCATTTCATCAAATTTTCTCTTAATTCTATATACATACTTCCTCAAATTCTCTCAACTATATAAAAAAATATATGTTTTTTCTCTCTTAAATTCTCTCTAGTCTCTCTAATTACACTCTAATTTTTTTACTTTTTTTTTATTCTCAAAAATGGCAAATAATAGTGAAAAAAGCTTTTTCAATTCCAACAATCTTTTTTTGGATATAGAAGATTATGATAATTTTGTTAATGTGGAGGATGAATAGGAGGAAAAGGCAAACGAATTAGCTTCCGCACACAACACTCAACAAAGTCAAAGAATGACAGAAAATATTTAAACAAATATGAGTCAAGGGTCAGATCAAAAGCTCCACTCATCCAATATTTTTCAAATTTATTTCAAGAAAATACAACAAAATGATGGTTAATTACAAGTTGTATGCTACTATTATGGCCAAACTTACAAATTTAAACAAGGTGATGGATATGACACTTTTAAAAGGCATTTGGAAAATAAACATGCGACTCAACTCGATATCGTGAAAAAACAAACCTAAATCTTCATATTTGCAAGTTCGTCTTCTAACTCTTAATTATTTCAATATAATGATGAAACGTATAAACAAGAAATGACAAAAATAATAAGTTTTGAAAATTTATCTTTTAGTTTTGGTGAAAAAGTTGCCTTTAATAATTTTTGTCAAACTGCTTTAAATTATATTGTTAAATGTGTTCCAAGAAATACTTTTAAAAGTGTTTTATTTAAATTGTATAATGAAAATAAAAAAGAATTTTGCAAAAAAATTTTTTTTGAAATAGACGCGTTGCAATTTGTAGTGATATTTGGAGTGATCATTGATACATACATTCATATATGGGTATAACATGTCATTGAATTGGTGATGATTGGATTATCCAACAAAAATTACTTGCATTTAGAGTATTTGATAATAGACGTACAACATATAACATTTATAAAATGATAAAAAATATTTTCAAAGAATACAGTTTAGTTAATAAAATTTTTTCAATCAGTTTTAATAATGTAGCATCTAACACCGCTTCTATTAGAGAGTTTCAATTTCTATGTCAACCTTATATTGATAGAAAATTTTTTTCATGTTAGATGTGCATATCATGTTTTAAATTTTTGTGTGCAAGATGGTTTAAAAATATTGGGTGATACAATTAAACCAATAAAATAAGCGGTTATTTATTTGCATGAACATCCCCAAATTATGAAATCATGGATTCGATTTTCACAACAAAAGATCAAAAAATTTTCCACAAGATGTCCCAGCTCGTTGGAATTTCACATTTGAATTAATCAACAAGTCATATGCATATAAAGATTTGTTATGCTCATTTATTTCTACTAATATTACACAAATTAATTTATATCCACAATATTTGAATGTTTGTAAAAATCTTTAAGAGATTTTAAAAGTTTTTAACGATGCAATATATGTTTTAAGTGGTATTTATTATCCTACATGTCATTTATTTTTGGCTCAATATATTAATATTGTTGATGTGTTTAAAGAGTATATAAATGATATTATTTTGCATGATTTTATATTTGTCATGCAACATAAATGGTTGTCTTATTTTAAAATGATTCCTTTGATTAATCTTATATGTTGTGTTTTTTATCCTATATGTAGAATTATAATATTACATGAATATTTTTAAATTTATTATGAGTGTCTTGATATTGAGGATGTTATTATTTGTTGCCCAAACAATCACCAAGAATGGGGGGGATGAATTGGTGGGAAATTAAAAATTTGCACAATAGGATAATAAAAGAGAGAAGGGAGGATTAAGACACGAATTTTATAGAGGTTCGGGTGTTAACTAATCATACTCCTCTCCCCAACTTAGATTGGGTATTAACTAATCTAATCACTTAGATTACAATCTTTGGAGTTTTAACAAGCTCACTCCCAACTAGGTGTTTTGATATGGCTAACACTCAACCCAAATTTTCCTTATGTTTTGTGGCTCACACAACAACCAATTCATTGTAATTTGGCTCACACTACCCAGTTACAAGACAACCCCAAGTGCTTTCAGATTAACAGTTGAAATGCAATCAATGAAAGAATTTGAGAAAATAAATTGCAATAGCTTTGGCACTTGTTAAATTATTAGTTCTTATTAAATGGTCTTTTGGTAAGGTATTTATACTGATTAACTACCAATTAGCCATTACAAATGGTGCCATAACTCTTTCTAATGTTATCTTACAAGCGCATTAAATGCAGTCTGCAGATAGAAGTGTCCCGGTCGGGAACCATTATGTCCTAGTCGGGAAATGCCCAATTTTCATACGTGACAGCTTCTGGTTGGTTGAAATCTCCAACGGCTAGTTTTTGTTCAAGTGTCTCGGTCGGGACTTCGTGTGTCCCTGTCGGGACTTACCCGATGATGCCACTGCCAGGAACTTGGGTCTTTTAGGCTTTGAATACGTCTCGGTCGGGACTTGAGTCAGTTTTGACTTGTCTGATGATATGACACATTCTAGTGGTGTCTCCTTTTCAACGGTCATGCCTTTTTGAATGTCCCGCTCGAACCCATACTTTCCCGGTTAGGAACCTAAGTGTCTCAGTTGGGATATCCCATGTCTCGGTCTACTTTTGCTACTGGAACTTTTAGTTCATCACCCTGCAGAGTTTTCTGGTCTGGACACTTGGTTTGCTTGCTTTGCTCTACAGTCCCGGTCAGGACATTGTGGTCCCGGTCTGGAAACCTATGGTCCCGGTCGGAACATAGCATTTCCCGGTTTGCTTTGGCTACTGGAACTTTGAGACACTTTGAGGCAATGCTTTCCCGGTCTGGACATGGCACTTCCCGGTCTAGACTTGTTTTCTGATCGGGAGTTCCTTGCCCCGGTCAAGAGTTACACGTCTCCATAAAATTCTTAGATTGTTCAATAAGAAAACCTTAACTAAATGTGCTGAAACTTTGAACACTATCAAAACAACACTCAACAAGAATGTTAGTAATAATTAATTTGATTGTCAAGATCAAAATAGAGAGCAATCACCCTTTGGTTAACAATCTCCCCCTTTTTGATTTTGACAATCAAATTATGCAAAAATATCAAATTGAAGGTTTAATAATCAAATTAACATATAAATTAACATGTATGCAAAGTTTCATATCATTTGAGGATACACAACATATTAATAAGCAAAAGTCAAATAAGTCAACCGCTTAAAAAGTTTAAATTTTTGCTTAGATGTTTAAATTTTTGCTTATATGTGTGTTATTTTTCTCCCCTTTTGTCAATATCAAAAAGAATTAAATATGTAGAAAACAAAGTATAGTTTTATTAATGACATAGAGAGAATACATAATTGTGGATAAAAAATAAAAACACAAATTCCTAACTAATCATCACCCTCATCTTCATCATTGCCCTCTTCTTCATTCCATCATCTCCTTCTTCTTCTTCTTCTTGATCCCCCTCAAATGGTGGGGGTGGTTCAAAGCTATGGGTGATGAGTTGTTGAGGTTGAGGAGGTGGTGGTGGTGGAGGTTGCATCTCTTGTGCACTTAGGCCTTCTCCTCCTATGGAAAGTCTTGCCCTCTTTCTTGTGGCTTCTTGAGTGACCTTTTGGGCACCATGTTCCCCAAAGGCGTAAAAGAAGGAATCAATATCTTTGGAGGCTCGCCCAATTGCCTTGCAATTCAAGAGATATTGGATGTCTAATAAGCTTTCATATTGAGAGTGGGAAGAGAAAAGAAGTGCACAATTTTCTTGCATCATAAGGTTGAGATGTCTTGCAAGAAAGGTAATTTGGGCATGGAGTGAAATGGTGCCCTTGGTGGTGGAGGCCATGGATTGGAACTTGTCGAGGAGAAGATATGCTATGTCTATAGGCCTATTATGTACCATGGCATAGATGTAGAGAAGGTCTTCATGGGTGACTTTCTCATTGCTTTCACTCCTTGCCTTGATTGTGAAGGTGATGATGCGATGAAGGATGAAGTGAGAAAGAGTCTTGATATGCTTGGCATTTGATCTTTTGTCAACCCATATCTCAAGTGAAATTTCTTTCTACACGTCAAAAGGAGAAAGATGCATGGCTTAAGTGTTGATGAGGCCCTCCTTTTGGAATCCAAAAGCATCTGTAAGTTGATGCTTGGTCATCTCTTATGGTTGGCCAAAGAGACAAAATTGAAATCCATAATAGCCAAGAGGGTGTTTGGCATCTTTGATGACTTGTAGTATGGAGAGGAATTCAATGGTGAGTTCACCATGGCCATCTTCAAAGGGCATGACAAATGTACTCCACCCCATTTTGTCAAAAGTGCCCATTATTTCGTCCTTGACACCCAATTTATCAAGATCTTCTACATTGAAAGATCTATTTGAGATGAACTTTTAGGATTGGATGTTGGCATATCTTTTCTTCTCTTATTTGGAGAAGCCATTGAAAATGTCTTGAAAGGAAGACACTTGGGTGGAAGATGTCACCCCTTTGCCTTTGGAGGCTCTTGACTTGGAGGTGCCAACCTTTGGTGCCATTTGAGAGAAAGTGAGTATGAGAGAGTAAGGAAATTTGGTTGAGAAATTTGAAGAGATAAGAGTTTTGATGCAATTATGAGGAGAAGAAGGAGAATAGTGGGGTATTTATAGGGATTGAAGGGGTATGTTACCATTTAAGGGAATTAAATGGCAGTTATTTTGGATTGGTGGTAGTTACAAAAAGTCTACCATTGGGTAAGTCCCGATTGGGACATAGGGTTTCCCGACCGGGAAACCTCTAACGGTCGGAAAAAAATTTAATTTTTGACTGACTCCTGACAGGGACATAGAGATTCCCGAGCGTGTCAGTCTGAAACGGTGCAACGATAAAATAATTTTAAATGTCTAAACCGGGAAATGGTTATTCCTGATCGAGAGATGACAAATTCCAACGGTCAATTTTATGACAAAGAAGTCGCGAGCGGGAGGACAAATGTCCCGAGCGGAAAAAATGTTTCCCGAGTGGGAGATTAGGGATTTCTGTGAATTCCTAGAAGAAAAGGCAGTTTCCTATCCTTAAGGTTTAGAATTCACATAAGGCATGTAAAGAACATACAAGAACAACAAATAGTATGTAAAAACAAGATTTAAAAGATGCTTAAATCAAGGTGCTACCATCAAGCATACCAATCTCTCTCTTTATAAAACAAAACCTTTCATCATTTAGAGGCTTGATAAAAA
>CATIWF010059006.1:0-33244 GCA_949630135.1 Balakata baccata | reverse complement strand
ATCATATAGAAACACAATCAAAACAGAAAGTGATTCAGCTAGGTTCCTCAATGGAACCAGTTCTAGTCCGATGCCCATATCTTTTTACAGACACCAAATCATGCAAAAATATTTATGTATCCATAAACCTAAGACACAAATCTACAACTTTGATGTTTTGTGTTTCTCCAGAATCAGCCTTTAACATGAAGAAAACAGGACCCTAACTTTCTGCCATCAAAACAAAATTCAAGCAGTTTACCCATGGAAATCATGTAGTTTGGACCTCCTAAATCATATTCTATTACTCATAAATTAAAACTAGCAATTTATGATGATAATTAACCTTCAGATGGCTCTTTTCTTTGGTCTTGTTGCTGGGGAAATTTGAGAGAAAGAAGGGAATGAAGAGGGACACAAATGCTGGCTGAAAACAAGATAAGGCAGCTTAAGCCCATTTTTCAACCGACTCAACTTTTTGCTTTTTGCTTTTTTTTTTTTTACTTTTTTTTCTAATATATTATTTTTAAATAATTTAAATAAATAATAAATAAATAATAATAATAATTATTATTATTATTATTTTTTCTACATAATTACAAGTATTTAGTGCTAAAATACTATGTAGTCAAATTGTCTTCTTTAATTTAACTATGCTAAATGTCCTTTATTTCAAAAGTAATCATTTATTTAATTTCATTTTCAATATCTTGTATCCTTATTTAAATTATAGCTAAACACGTACGACTTGGTCCTATTGCGATAAACCGACCCGTGTCAAGTCTATCTCGTGAATACGTTCACACCAAAATCTCTACGTATGCATGTGTTTCGTGTGACAGATATTTATAAAATAAATATGTCCAAATGAAATGCATGTGATAATGCATGTATGGATGGTCGAGAATGTTACATTTACAATATCCTTATTTTTTTTCTGCAACACTAATTATAGCTCATTTGTCACTCTCAATATATTTTTCATCAAATGCAAAGTAAATACAAAATTGAAAGTTTGCACTAAATCTAAAATCACATTAGCTTTAGCCTTTTGGTCTGGAGTGTTGCCATCTTCCACAATGTATTCTAAAATATCAAAAATAGCATAAAAGTTCAAAATCAAATTTAACAAGGTGTCATAATGTGAATTCCAACGAGTATCACTTGGGTTTTTAAGCATAATTCTTGATTTGGACCTCGCCCACTAAGAATGAACTTTAGTGATATGATTATATCTCCACTAATTAAATGTTTGTCATTAAAAATTGAAATTTTAGAAGTATATATATGTATATATATTTTTTAGTTAATTAATTATAACTCATCTAAATCCATTTTTAGTATCACTTAATTGCCTCATATCTATTTTTTTAGAAAGGGCAATTATTAAAAATATTATAAATTTACATAATAAACAGGGAACCAAAAAAGGATAAAATCTAGAATTATAACCAAGCAATGAAGCTATTAATCCTAGAAACTTCTTCGAGTATGGACAAAAGAAATTGAGCCTAAAATTTGCTTATAGGACTCAATCAAACAGAACTACTTATGCAGTTGCCACAACTTCAGATTGTCAACATTAGTAGCCAGGTAATAGCATTAGTTGAATCACATTCCACAATAATGTTAGGAAAAGAGGAAGACTCATGCTCAACCGTTAGGAACGATAATGGGTAAGGTACCCACGAAAAATGTACTATTCAAATCTAGAATCCGATTATATATATATATATTTATCTGAACTCATCCCAAACCCAATTAAAATTATAATATTGTTACATGTATCCATCCTATACCCAATTGACACTACCCGATTAATACACGATTATCATTAAAAAATTAAAATAAAATAAAATTTAAATTAATTTAATTTAGCAATTAAAAATTTTAAAAATATACAAATAATCCACCGTAAAATTTACTGTAAAATCAAATAAAATTAAATATAAAAACAATTCAATACATCAAAATTAAGATAATTCATCAAGTTTTTCAAAAATAATATTAAAACAATAAAAACACACCAAACAAAAAAAAATCAAATCTCCAATTTTCAATCACATTTGTAATTAATCAACGTATAAAATACAAAAAGAAGTAATTATATCATTACATTCAATAAAATAATTGCTCATTTATATATGCATTATATAATTTAATTCATATCATATATATAATCGGGTAGCGAGTACCCAAGACAGTCTACTTGTACTCTACCCGAACTCATGACAGATTTACATTTCACTACCTAAACTCGTTCTAAAATTCTAATAGAGTTACCTATTAGGGTTTAAACAAGTGTGGGTAGATGGCGGTCCCGGCAAAACTTGAACCCATTGTCATCCCTACCAGTCGTTATCCGCAAGACGCAACATATTGCAACCACTTCTATTGTATTAGAATCCTGGATACCACTAGGCATGGAGAACATGCATAGAACTCTTCTCGTCGAGTCTTGGAGGATGCTCCCAACTCCTGCAGGTCCTAATTTACCAAGAAATGAACCATTTGTATTCCATTTCACAAAATTTGAAAGAGAAGCAATCCAACTCGAGGATGGAGATCTAACTTCAGCTTTAAGACGATGTAGCTTAATAACATCCGGACCGAAGAGAAGATCTTGGCTTTGGAAGAATACCCTTGTCACGATATGCTCATAACTAAATTTCATATCAATATTTGATAGTATAGAAAATATATTTAGTGCAAAAAGCTTTTTGGTTAAAAACCACTTCATTACGCACAAGCCAAACTGTCCAAATATCTGCATGATAAATAATGATCCAAACTTTCTTTTGAAAAGCACCCACAACTAAGAATTCCCTCTGATAAAAACCATATCAGTACGTGATCCGTAGATTTCATATAGTCCTTGCATAGAGGACAATGACTATTTTGAATTGAACCAATTCCTTTAGCACACAAGGAATCTCTAGTATTAAGCCTTTTAAGGATGATAAGCCAGGAGAAAAGTTCCACCTTAGTAGGAAATAGACTCTTCCAAATCTTAGCCATATAAGAGAAGGAAGAATGAGGGTATAAAGTATTAAAAGATTTAACAGCAGACTTCACTGAAAAAGCCCCATTTGGATTATAAACCCATGTAATATTATCCTTACAAATAATGGGAAATGTGACCATCTGCTATTATATTAAGAAGAAAATCCTTTTGTTCTAGTTCCCAAGATCGAAGTTGTCTAGTCCATTTGAAAATCTACTCCTATTTGAATATCCATCCCAAATGCTCATATCCTTAATAAAAGCATTCCGATCAAGGGAGAAGTTAAAGAGCCGGAAAAAACATTCAGAGAGAAGAGATTCGATGATCCATCAATCCAACCAAAATTTACAAGATTCCCCATTATTAGCAAGAAATTTCAAACCACAATTGAAAGGAGGTTCATGTTGTAAGTTCCACATTTCTTTCCAAGTGGAGGAAAAATGAGAAGTTGGAATCGATGAGGAAATAGTATTGATAGAATCAACATTATATTTATATTAAATTATTCTAACCCAGAGTCTATTGTTAACATTTTCCTTTCTAAGATGCCATAAATATTTGAATAATAAAGCTTTATTCTTATCTAGCAGAGAGCCAACACTTAGACCTCCCATCTTTTTTGGCAATCGAATAAATTTCCATTTTGACATTACAAAGCTTCCTTTTATCCAAAGAACCACCCTAGAAAAAATTTCAAAAGAGAGAATTGATTTATGAAGCCACTGATTTTGGCATCTTAAAGAGAGATAAGTAATAGATAAGAAGGTTATTTAGGGAAGCCTTCATTAAGGTTAGCCTTCCACCAAAAGATGAGAATTCAGATTTCCATGCTACTAGCTTCTTCTTTATTTTCACAATAACATGATTCCCCAAATGCCTTACACTTAGGATTCACACCAATAGGAATACCTAAGTAGGTAAAAAGGAGAGAAACACAATTACAGCCTAGAACATCAGCAACTTGTGTTAACCAACTCTTCCATATTTAGACCTAAGATGGCACTCTTTTTTAAATTAATATGCAGACCGAAAATAAGAGAGAAACATTTAAGAATACATTTCAAATTTTCTAATTCCTCCAAGTCTGCATTGCAAAACAACAAAGTATCATCAACATACTATAAATGTGAGATCCTGTGTGAAGATGATGAATATGAGATGCCAGAGAAGAACCTAACCGAAATAGCATTTTTTAACATCACAGATAAGCCCTTGGCAGTAAAAACAAAGAGAAGAGGGGATAGAAGATCTCTTTAGTGTAATCCTTTTGGCAGCTTAATCTCCTGAGATGGGATGCTGTTCACAAGAGAAGACACTTTAGTTGAGGATATACATTCTCTAATCTAGGATATCCAATGATTCCCAAAATTCATTTGAAGTAAGATAGAATCCAGATAAGCCCAATGAAGACTACTAAAAGCCTTATAGAAATTAAGTCTAACCCAAATCAAACTTATTAAGAGAATGAATCACTTCATTCGTGATAAGGACACTATTTAGAAATTTCTCCTAGATATGAATGCACATATATTACACTACACCACCATTAGCTAAGATTTTGGAAATAATTCTGTACAAACTCCTAATAAGGCTAATAGGGTGAAAACTAGAAATCTTGTTTGTCCTTACAAATTTAACAATTAAAGTTAAATATGATGAAGAGATGCCATTGAGTAGTGTACCTTGGCAGAAAAAGTGGTCAACCATTTCCATAATATCGACAAAGATAAAATCCCAAGCTTCTTTGAAGAAAGAAAAATGGAAACCATCTAGTCCTAGAGGCCTCCCACTCTCACAAGGCTAAATTGCATTTTTAACCTCATCAAAGCTAAAAGGTAACTCTAAGAGAGATGCATTATCAGCTAATAGTTTCCTAAATTCATATGAAATAAGGGTAGGCCTTACAAAGGAACTTTTTCATATAAGAGCTTGTAGTAGTCCATGATAGCTTTGTGTATATCATCAAGAGAGGTAAGATCACCATCCTCCGTAAAGATGAGACCAATGAAGTTGGAATTGATTATAAACCCAATATTTGGAGTAGGTTTTCCATACAACTTTTTCCAACCATATATCCTTTTTATTCCTTCTTTAATTTATAAATTTTGGGGTTTTAAAAAGAATTACATAAACTTTAGATATGGTAAGGCAACCTTTTTTGCAGTAACTAAACAGCTTTGACTTAGGGAAATTGTTTAATGGTGAGGATTTGATTTTTTTATTTTAATTTTTTGCTAGGTTTTGATTGTAAAGAAAATATATAGAGAGAGAAAGAAAAAGATAAGTAGGAAATTATGAATTTTAAAAAATGATAGAGTAGTGGAAGATGTTGTTAATAGTTAGATTTAGATAGGGAAAGATGAGGATTTAGGTGGAGTTAGAGAAGAGATAGGGAAAGGGAGGACATTATTTTTTTTTAATTTTTTATTATTATGAAATATCAATTCAATTTTATGTTTTTTTTATTACTAATTTTAATTTTTGAAAACTTATTTTAATTTGTTTTTTATTTTGAAAAATTTGACACATGTCAATTTTTATATGATGAAAGAAGACATTGAGTTGACTCATCAGAACTCATTAATGGAGACAAATGGAAGTAAAGTTTAGGGGCTCATTTGTATTGAGTTAAAACTTAATTAGGGGGCTTAATCGTACTGAGTTATAGTTTAGGGTGTGACTCATTCTTTTAGGTATAATTTACAAGCTAATTTGCCTCTTTCGCCATGATTCTATGATATTATGTGAACATAAAAGGTATGAATTAAGCGACATGCATATGAATGGATTATCACAAGGTATGCATGAAATCATAGAACTTATGAGAAGTAAGATATTGATACATGATATGCGCATGCAAATACATGAAATACATGATACAAAAATACAATATGAATACACAAATGCTTGTAATGTTGAGATCAATAAGCAACTTATGGGAGCAACAAATACAATGATAATGTACTCTATATAAATTATGCTCATTGCTCTAACCTATGATTAGAATTAAGATAAATGACAAGATATTAAGGAGTAAATGATACCATAAGTTATGACAAACGATCAAGAGCTTTATCAGCTTGTGTGATTGCTCTATATTCATGACAATTATATGAACGATTCTAATACTTCGGTCAGGGGGTCTATATATGGCAACTTCTATAAGTGCTTTTGATCGATAAAGTTTAGATGAGCAAATCTTTATATATGGACAAAAGGTCTATAACAGCTTGTATGAGTGTTCCTAATCCATAATTTGTATTGAGTTTGATCCGATATAGAATGATATAGGTGAATCAATTAAATTTAAATGAATCAATATTTTATGTTAAACACTATTATTGAAGTATGAGAATAATTATGATTCAACATTCATGATGAGTTATAATTATTAAGATTATTGATTTACATGAATAATTTAATGTAATATTTTATGTGTTATTATTGGATCATAGGGTTGTTGTAACAACCCATTTCATATAGCTAGGATTTAATGCCAACTCATAAGTGGGTTATGTTACCAAACCGCTATATGATTATGTGATAATTCAAAACTTGTCTAAAACAAAGTGGTGCATCATGGCTATGATGACTAACTTTAAATCAAACCATATCAAAATTTTCATTAACACTTGTATATACATGAGAAAGATGGAGTTTACAAAAAAGCCATAAAATACAAAATCTCAATTGTTCAATGAATTAACATTACAAAATGAAGACTTTACAAAAGAATCATTATGTGACTATACCTTGCAGCTCTGTACGGTCTCTGGGCTCTTTGTCTTCTGCGGCCCTTCAGGCTAATTCTCTCCACCTAAGAGACAACAACACTCTCACGCTAAGCAATTGCTTAGTGGTATACAATAATACAATGTTAAACAATGCATGAACACATATAGGTCATAACATATGGCATTCCCATATTTCTCATACTTATGTCACACCCAACATCTTTATCACATTATAGCTTTACAAGAATTTCATCTCATTATTATTATTCAATAGTGCATTGACTGCTCTGGGTATTAAGCAATTTTCAATATAAGCAAAATCATGTACCCTCAGGGTATTTGAGTTTCAAATCTTAAAGCATTACCTATTTGGGTATTTAGCTTTAAGAGATATAAATATTAAGGAAGGCTCAGGCCTTTCACTTATTTGTGCTTTCAAGGCTTCCACTACACTTAATACTCTTTTTGGCATTATAGTTCACACATACAAGGTTCATTAGTTCAAGTAGTTATGTTTCAATCATGGTTCACTTAGCCTTTAAGCATTTGTAGCAATTCATTTATACACTAAACACAAATATGAGTCACAATTTGTACCAACCTCAAGTCTCCACCAACTTGACTTTACCAAAATCCAAGCTCACCTTCCATTCTAGAGATTGCTTTAAAGGTCTTGAGGAGCTCCTAATATGGACACCACTCATCAATACTTTTACTTTTCATATATACTAGAAATAACAATTATAAACCCTAGGTTCCTTAGTTCTTACCCATGGTGTATTTTCCAACTAGAGCAAGAGTTCAAGACTTCTCTTTTATACATAGATTAACTCTTTAATTTCAAGATCTTATTCTATATCTTCCCTAATTTAGTCATAAACTCCCAACCCCTAAGTACATTTTTCAAGTTTCTTTATGATAGGAGGAGAATCAGAGAAAATCAAAGATCAAGAATGGTAAAGTGGTGTAAAACTTACCAAAATCTCCTTAGATTACTTCTTAGGATCAGATCTTGGTGTTGGACTTGCTTCTCTCCTTCTTCTCCCTTGCAAAATCCTTTGCTTTCTCCTTAAATCATTCTTACAAGTGAAGATTTCCAAGATTAATAATGTTTTTCTCAAGTATTTTGGGTTGGATTCAAGTTTAGGGAGGAGAAAAATGGGTTTCTAGAGTTTTCTCTCAAGTAGGGGTGGGTAAAAATGATTTTATGACCCAAAGTGGGAGAATACAGGTATATATATACCTAACACTGAGCACGGGTCGTGCTACCTAAACGGGTCGTGTTCCATGCCCTAAAACTCTTTGTCCCAATACTGCACGGGTCGTGCATAGTGTCTCCGACCTTATCTCTTGCACATGTCACGCATCGTGCACATGTCATGCACAATGACTTTGATCACATGCCATGCATGAGTCATGCAATATGCACGGGTCGTGCACAACCCTGACTTCACTTTTCTCTTATTTTTCATACCACTAACTTTTTAAACATCTCAAATGATCTTAATAACTACTAGGCCCATTTTGTGGGCATGACAATTATTATGCTTGAACATATATAATGTAACAGCTCATACCCAACTATCCTGTAATAACTTGTAAATGGCCAAACTACATGACCTAAAATGGTTAACCTAGGTTATTATTAATAGTTAGTGCATAGGCTTATAAACATCTTATTCTTCTTCACTTCTTTCCGATATGGGATTGGAAAGCTAGCACCTCCCTAGGTTTAAACTCTTCAAGCTCTTTACATTTGGCCCAATATCGCTCCCTTATTTTATCGATATGGGATTTGCCTAGGAATGTTAAAATCACGCCCTGTAGGACTCAACGTCCTTACTAAGATTTGACATTGCTCAAGGTTGTATGGGGAATGGCTCTGATACCAAATTATAATAGCCCATGCCCAACTGTCTTGCGATAACCTACAAATGGCCAAACCATACTGCCTAAAATGGTTAACCCAAGTTATTGTCCATGGTTAGTACATAGACTTATAAACCTCTTATTCTTCTTCACTTTTTTCCTATGTGGGATTGGGAAGCTAACACCTCTCCATGTTTAAACTCCTCAAGCTCCTTACATTTGGCCCAACATCTCTCCCATGTTTTGCCAATGTGGGAGTCACCTAGAGATGTTATATATAATGTAATGTTATTGTTCTATTTTTATATGCTAAATGAAGTTCCATGTTTTGCGAAAAATAGGTATACTTTATGATTTGATTTTAGTGCTTTAGAAACATGATGATTAATTCTTCATATGAAAACTGATTGACTTAAACCAACCTGACACATAGGACATTCTTGACATTATTATTAAAGATTTGAATTCTAGATATCAATTATGCTTAGATATGGTTAAAACAATGTGTAAATACTTTTAAGTGGACTCATAAATATATATAGTAAACATAAATTGGAAATATTTGTATCCCATAACAAAGGTCTTAATAATGGCATGGGAATGAATGTTACCATAATATAAGGTTAGACCTGTCTTCTTATGAGGAAATGAATAGGAATAAAGGGTTATAACATGATTTTTTTTTCGTTCTAAGGGAGGTCTAAATCCCAAGACCTATTAGGAAGGCTACGCTTCTTATACTACTACGGCACTTGCCTTGGGCTGTGATATTTCTTAGTTTATAGTAGTTAGAAAAACTATTCCATGTTTAGTGCACTATTTTTATAAATTCTAAGTTTACGGTAGTTTTTCAGTCAATTTGAGCCATTGGATGTTTGAGACTATAAATGCACCATATGAATTGATGCACAACATTCTAAATTTTTTATTATTATTTTCGGTGCAACCTGGCTTTACAGTGTTAGCTAAAAGCATAAAAACACAATATAATTAAAATCGTAAAATCAAACATAAAATTTAGGATTCAAAACCCTAAATAAACAGTATTTTACAACTCTTTCAAAATATAGATCAAACTATTTTTCATATGATCAAGTGTATAAAAATAATAGATTGAAAATTATCTATGTAGTGCAGAAATCCAATTTTAATTGAATCGTAGTTGTCTAGCTTTTTAAGTGTAAAGGCTCTAGTCTGTCCATACCAAAAAGCAAGAGCAGCAATAGTAAACCCTTTTAATATCAAAGAATCTAATGAAATTTTGTTTATTTGTTTTGTAGCTATAGAAGAAGATGTGTTCTCTGTATATTTTGATAGATGGAGTAATATATATTTATTTTTCTTGTTAGGTTTCTAGGTACATATCACATACATAAATACAACGGAATTTAAAATTTTTATAAACCCAAACCATAGAAAGCCCTATGAATTTTATAACTAATTAATACGATCAACATAGTTTATGGATTTACCTTTAAACTCTCTTCAAGTTTCTTTGCCTTCAAGTGGGTTGTAGTGAACCACCACTTTCCAAACTAGAAAAGTCTCTAATGAAGTCCACGCAAAGAGGATTCAAGAAACGGTAATGGAAATTGTTGATTAAAACTCCAAGGTGCTAGTATGGAGAATTAATCCAAGAGAGAAAGAAGAAGAAATTAATTCTCTAACTAATTTTTCTCTAAGTACGGCTACTAGAATTTTGACCAAAAATATATATTTTTAAGTCTTCCAAATACCCTAGGGAATTAAAAGACAAGTGCAAGTGGATGGGCAGTACACGGCCAGCACCCAAAGGCAGTTTGCGCTGTCGAATGGACCCCATGATGCTCTCCGACCTACTACAGAACATTTCTGCATCTCGGGAATTTTCTAACCAAAATTTCTTCTCTCTTTAAATTGAATCGAATCGAATCAAATCCAATTTTGTTTTACTATTTCATCACACTTTTCTATGTGTGTGACCTAATAAGTTCTCGACTATGTTGGCCACTCAAATTATGCAAGTCATGAGTGGTATCTAGCCATACATTATGACCCCCAATTGGCTGGAAAGGTCAGTGGTCTAACTTCAAACCCTTCTATTGAGAAGTAAATTGTGCACATTATCCTTTCACCTCAGTATACCTCATTCGGTTCAGAGTATGGACTATGAATCAACTCCCACTAGACTAACTATGTCACACCCAGCCTGAATGATATTAGTTCTTGTCCATGAGACTCGTTACTCTATAGATATGTACTTGAAGACCTTCTTCAAGCCATCTCCACTATGGCTAGAGATTCCTGTGTAATGATCTCCACAAGAGGCCTTAGGTATACACTCCTTCTATTAGGAGTAGTGAATCCTTTATTGGATACTCAACTATCTTCAAATACCTCAATCTGTACCCAATCATCCCCCAATGAGCTACCTCAATGAAGTAACAAGGAAAGATGTCAAAGTGTCAAAATCAATATTCAAGATAACCTTAAGCACCTCAAGTCTAAGGATACTTACACGCTTGCCATAATGAGATCATCACTAATATTGAATAGATGATCCATGTGATGATTCCCATGGTATGTCATACAATGTACTTGACTATACTTAACAAGCATCCATATGTTAGCTTTAAACATCTCATGTTTATGATTTATAAGATCAATTTGAACCATTCAATAAGCATAATATATGCTAGTCTATTCGGATTAACAATGTCTAGTCTTACTAATCCTATAACTAGAAAAATTTTAGACATAAACATAATTACACATGATAAGAATCTCACAATCATGACCTCATCGTGCATTCCTTCATGCTATGCATTATATCATGGACTTCATTAATTAGTTTAAGATCGATATCAATTCATATTTATGAATAGTAATGTTAATAAAGAATACCTTTATTAAATGAAAGGTGATGACCTTTAGAGCACCTCTCTAACATTTCTTAATTAGATAATATATGTATTATTTAAATAAGAGGCATAATCTAATTAAATCTCTTTGGATAAGAGGTACTACAATCATGATATAATCATGAATTCCTTCATGTTTTACATTATATCATGGACTTCATTAATTAGTTTAAGATTCATACCAATTCATATTTATGAATACTAAAATTAATGAAAAATGCCTTTATTAAATGAAAGGTGATGGCCTTTAGAACACCTCTCTAACATTTCTTAATTAGATAATATATGTATTATTTTAATAAGAGGTATAATCTAATTAAATCTCTTTAGATAAGTTGAGCTAACTTAAAACTCTTTTAAATTTTAATCTCTTAAAATTAATTCTAGAGCATATCACTAACATTCTCCCACTTGCACTAGAATCAATTTTACTTTCTATCAGAATTTGATACAAAAGATAAGCTACAAAACATGCTTCAGTTTTAGGTTCTTTTAATTATAAATTTTATAATTAAACTAAATAACATCAAATAAATTTAGGTGTTTAAACTTTAAGTGTGCTAGCACTTTGCATGTCTAACTTATAAGATGCTATTACTTTTCTTATTGTGTGTGACATTTTAGGTTCATTACTGAGTTGGCAATAAGAAACATTAGACACTTCATAATCACTTATGAGCAGTATTACTATAATACCCTTATAGCTCTCATAAGTCACGAATGGCACCTAGCAGTATATCATGACTACCCACATAATAATGAAATTTATTTCATGATGAACCTGTTACGATTTAGATTACCATATGTTTAAATCCTTCCATTATCCCATATTCCAATTAAGTTAAAGTCATGGTAATGTCAAACTCTTATGATTTAATCCAATGCACTAATCACATTAATTACTTAACCATTAATGAGTAATTAGATCTAATCTTATAATCATTATGTCCTAGCTAGAAACTTTACTTTCAAATATTTTTGCGGTTGCATAGCATATCTTCTTTGTTTGCTTCAAAGTAATGGATTCCTTATTGACTGAACATATACCTTCATGTATCACTAATTAGAACTGTCAAATGCAAGCATCAATACATGAGTAGAACCAATACATCAAGCATTGACAAAAACTAAGTACCCATACATATGGTAACTATGTCATCTTAGGCCTAGGGATTAGATATACTATTTGATAATGAATTATTGACAAAAAGTAAACTCCATGTAATTCATTATGACATGTGTCACTGTTCATAATACTTTGTCATATAAATATTCCCTATTATTAGTTTCAGTATCAAATACTTAATATCATAAGACTCGCCATTCCATTATCATTAATATCTCATACTAATTGTGGATAACAAATAATGAGCTAGTCTTCCGAATTAGTGATGCCCAATCAAAAATCTTACAATTAGGAACCTTTTATAATATTAGTGTTAAGACATTTGCCACTCATATTCTCAACGTTGAGAATGAATACTTCATCTAGCATTAGAGGACTTATTAATTGAAAGATAATATTAAGAATTAATTGAATATAAACTTGCCATTAAATAAAAATGTTGCATAAAAGGATATGTTTCAAAATATTATAGATACATCACTAATAATTTCCACTAAAGCTAATCTATATAGTATCTAAGTCCTATCTTTTCTAAGTGGCGATCTAGTTGTTGCTAATTCATAGGCTTTATAAATGGATTAGATGCATTATCAGTTGATGTTATTTTCTGCAGAGAGACATCTCTACTCTCAACAATCTCTTAGATAATATGATATTGCCATTATATATTATTGGATTTCTTGTGAGACTCTGGTCCCTTAGCTTGAGCTATAGCTCCATGTTATCACAGTACAAAAGTACTCCTAACAAAATGGTTGGAACAATTTCCAGTTCTAAAATGAATTTCTTAATCCAAACAACTTCTTTAGCTACCTTTAATGCTGTAATATATTCGACTTCTATAATGGATAACACCTACTAGTTGGGGCTTAGTTAAAACAAGTGAGTAAGTGACATGTACAAACCATTTGGAAGGTATATTGTTAGTATAAAAGGCTTTACATGCCATATATATGAGGTGTGTTGATGAAATTTGGCTTTGGTTTTGCATTAAGGTCAAAATGTGTTCATGCCCGTGATAGAGAGTGTCATGGCCGTAACAATCGAGCTGTGTGGAGCTTTATAGAGAGTTTTAAGTTGGTGTAAGAAGTATCAGTTTGTCTTGCCCGTGAAACATGTCATGGCCGTGAATCCCTAGTTGTATAAAAATGGCCACTACCATTCTTCATTTTCACTTGTCATTTTGCATCCTAAACACCAAGACTTGACCCTAAACTTAGGAAGTCATCATCCTAGCCTTCCCCCCATGAGTTTCTAAGCTCTCAAACACCAAAACCAACATTAAAACCAAGATTAGAGTGAAGAATGAGAGATTTAACAAGTGTGGAGAGAAGTTCGAAGGAAATAAGTTTGAGCAAGGAAGGAGAACTTAGGTATTCTTACATATTTTCTACCTTCAAGAGGTAAGGAAACATGTTTCTCTATCTCCTCGCTATGATTTTAGAGTTTATTGATGTGGTTGATTGATTTAGGTGAAGAATCATGGAAAAGAGAGTAAGAACAAGAGAAGAGGTTGAGTTCTCATGATGGAAAAAGTTTCTTGAAGTTAGATTGAGTAAGAAACTATGTTATAAGATAGAATCACGAGTCAAAGACTTAGCTTGACAATTTTTGAGTGAGGGTCTTGTCATATTGACATTTTGTTGTGCTAAATGGTAATATATTTTTGTGCTTATGTATGGGAGATTATAAAAAGGTAGAGATAATCCATCAAAGTGAGGCTAACAAGCTAGAGATCTTGAATTTGTATTGGCTCTAAATAAGGTAAGTACATATATGTGTTTTTAACTCATTAAATGGTATAGTTATTTGTCAGTTTATATATTAAATGACTAAAAAGCAAGTTATGATTGCTAAAGCGTATAAGTATGAATATTAAGTAGATAAGAAATTTAATAAGGTACTAGAAGTTAATGAAGATTGCCATATGAAGGACTTAAAATGAGCAATGTTGAAATGGTTAAGGACATAAACACATAGGGAGGAATTTATTAGCTAATAAAAATGATTTGGCAAGCTTTGGTATAATAATGGCATGAACTAGTAACTAAAATGAAATCAATAATATATGCAACAGCTCAAAGTTAATAAATGGCACATGAAATGCATTATAGTTTGTTGGATAGTGTAATTTGGTAATTATAATACTTAAATATGGCATATGAAGATTGTTAGGTCTTATGATGCTCAAATGGGGTAATTGAGGTCATAATAAATATAAATGCCACCTAGGTAGCATGAATGAGTGACTATAAGATATGGTCAAGTTTTAAATGCATACTGGAACCCTGAAAGAATTGATTAATTAAAATTGGTATAATGTATGCAATTAACATTGTAAATAGAACAACTAAACTTGGTTAAGCCTTAATAAAGGCATATATGTCAAGTGAATGAGAAATACACAAGTTTACAGATAGGAGATTGGATATTAAAGGCTTGTTGCATAAAAGAGAGCTATGGCATGTATTATGTGGGAAGATCGTGGATAAAAGAGGTAAGTTCCTCAATGTTTAATCTAGTAATTTGAATGTTATGTAATAGATGTTTGGCATATGTTAGCTTTTGAATATATTTATGGCATTTTATGATATAAAAGATTATGTAAATGTAATTATTGTAAAATATGAGCTAGTGAAAGTATGATTAAAATAAGGTTTGAAGCCTAGATACAAAATGCTTGTTTGAACTTAAATCATAAATGGTGTGAGCAATGGTTGTTTGGCTTGATTTCTAAACTTGAAATGTTGATAAATGTGGTAAAATATGATAAACACTGTAGGCCTTGATTAAATGGATGTAATATGCATTAAAGAATGAGATTTAGGTTTGAAATTTATGGGAAAATAATGTTGTGACCATTGAAGCAAGAATGGGATAGCACCTTTCATAACTAGTTTCACCATTAGGCCAAAAAGTGTCATAGCTATGAATCTATAAGAAAAAAGGGACATAACCTTTCACAACTAAGCGTTATAACCAGGCTAAAAGTGAGTTAGACATGGCTATGAATCTATATGATTAATTTATGTGTTAAACAAGAAAACCAGTTGTACAACACGAAATAAGAAAAATGTGATTATGTCATGTTATGTTATATATGGTTAATCATCGATACATCTGACTATACAAATATGTTAATAATACTATAATTCAATGATGTATGTAAATTGTTAGTATAATCCTATATCCACCATATGAGATAAAGTATAATGATGAACAATATTTTAACATGATCACAAATGTGAACAAGTTCTTATATTTGGTCGTATGTTATGGTACTCTTAGACGTGGTTAATTTGTTATGATTATGTAATCACTTAAATTGAACATCATGAACTTAGGTGTTTAGTTGTTATTATCATCTAACATATGCCATGTGATTTTCTTTTTTGTAAATCAAATTTAGCGAATACTTACTTGTTGAAGCGTAAATAACGTATCTTCAATACTTCAAGTATGCTGGTTACTATCCGGAGTATATATTGGTGGCACAAACACCTTTTTTCAATTGAACCAACTTGGGGCAAAGAATTGCAGAGAATTGAAGAAGAGGGAAGCTTTTTACAGAATTCATATTTTGTGAATATGGAGCAATTATAGTTCCTATAAAAAAAAACTTCCCATTATAAATTATATTTATTTTGGGTCTTGGGCTGGGTCAAGCCTACATAGACAGCCTAGATGCATAACCCAACATCTCCTACTCACCCATAATGGGCTTGGTTTATCCCAAAATATCATTCTAATAATTTAATCTCAAACAAAGAATCATTCATACACGTGAATGGTTGTGCAACATGAAGCATGCAAATAGTGGAAGCTCCAATATACAAACCTAACCATAGGTCATATAGGGACATCAACCTAATAATATATTTATTTATTATATTTTGCTTATTTACCCCAATTATTTTTCTTAATACACATGATCAAGTATTATTCAATCTCTTAAGAATCCATATTCATATCTCCCTTACAATTGCTTAGTACTCTAAGTTATCTCAAACTTTATCAAGTGAAATAACTTTGGCCGGTGAATACAAGTAGCAAATGTATAAGCAAAATACTATTTTTTTCTCCCTCATATCAATTGAATCAGAATTAACTTGTATTTTTTAAGAGTGTTCTATTAAGTCAAATCATCTCATGACTATAGGATACATCATAAGATAGCCAACATTAATTCATTACCTCATGATATAGTCAAAAGTTATTAAGGGTAATTAAAAGTAAAAACCGTATTTAGGATTTCTAGGATTCACATAGTGAGGAAACAAATATCTGTTCTTTCGCTTCGTAATAGGTCGTCTAACATATGCAGTATGAAATGCATACTATGGTGAAGCTACGCTTTTCTTATCAAAGATAAAAAGAGTGTATGTCGCGCTTTTTATAAAAAAATTAATACCATATGAATCTTAGTTTTGTCGCTCTAAAACCCTCAAACCTAAAATATTTATCCACACATTCAACAACATTAAAGAACAAGTTCCACACTCAGCTTCCTCTAAATAGACACATAAATGGTACGGAAGTCATTCGTGTTAATTCTTATATATGAAGAATCTCATCTTGATCTTTCTTAAGATGACCTTTTAAATAATGTAACAAAAAACGCTCTCATTGCGTCTTAGTCATCCAAACTATTTGATCTTATCTCTACTCGCTCAACAACACTAGAAGCGATTACTTATGTGAAAGAGTCAATATAAATCCATCAACATACTTGATCAAATTGTGCTAAATGGCATATATAATATACTCATATAATTAAAACATTTGCAAACAAATGAATTAAATAAGTATGCCTTGAATTTCATTATAAATAAAAACGAGTGGTCTGTCAATATTTACAAATTGTTCACATTCTACATAAGCTAAGGGATTTTGCATGTCTAACAAATACATCCCTAGCTATTGGATTGGTAAAAGGAACTACTACCATTTTACTCACACAAATGTGTTTCATAACCACTTCCTTTTCTGCGACCATGTCTCTAATATAGTGATATTTAATTTGGATATGTTTGGACTTCCCATGATGTTTCAAATACTTAGCATAGGCTAATGTAGCCATACTATCATAATCATTATGGTAGCAAATGCTATTTAACGATTTCTAAGTGCTGCAAAAACCTTCTTAACCAAACTGCCTCTTGTATAGCCAAGGAACACGCTATGTATTCAACTTCCATTGTTAATTAAGTTATACAAGATTGCTTCTCACTACTCCATGAAATTGCAAAATCATTTAGCAAGAATGCATATCTAGAAGTCGATTTGCACTTATCAATATCACTCCTAAATCGGCTTTAGTATAACTAATTAAGTGCAAATCTTTCCCTTGGTAACACAAAATATAAACTGAAGTTCCTTTCATATATCTTAAAATCCTCTTGACTACAATCCAGTGTTTTGGACCTGGATTAGATTAAAATCCGCTCACTAACCCATAGCGTAACAAATATCTAGACATATGCATATCATTGCACATATCAAACTACCAACAGCACTAAAGTACAGTACTTTAAGCATTCATTCTTTTTCATTAGATGTCTTGGGACACATATCAAGAGTAAGGCTCAGATTCCTCTAAACTAAGGTATCAATGGGCTTGCAATCATGCATATGATAAATCTCTAACATTTTCTTGATGTAAGTCTCCTGAGATAAACCTGGAAGCCTTTTTGAGCGATCTCTAAGGATCTTAACACCAAACACATAGCTAGCCTCACCCATATCTTTCATTTCAAAGTTCAATGATACCCATTTCATGGTAACATCAATCAACTTCTTATCAATTCCAGCTATTAATATGTCATCAATATATAAGGACAAAATTATGAAGCCAATGTTTGAATATTTAACGTACACACAATGATCTTCCTCCATCATCAAAAAACCATCCTTTAACATGGATTGATGAAATTTGAGGTTCCTTTGTCTTGAAGCTTGCTTAAGACCGTAAATGGATCTTTTATGTCTGTAAACTTTACGCTCTTATCCTTCAAGCTCAAAGCCTAAAAGTTGATCCACATAGATTTCTTCATCTTGTTCTCCATTAAGAAAAAAAAGTCTTAATGTCCATTTGGTATAATTATAATTCCATTTGTGCCACAATAGCTTGAATGAGGCGAATTGATGCAAACATGACAACAAGCACGAATGTATCTTCATAGTCAATTCTCTCTTATTGTGTGTAGCCCTTAGTTACTAATAGAGCTTTATATCTTTCAATTGTCTCGTCCACTATACGTTTAATTTTGAGAACTTATTTGTTCTTAATAGTCTTTTGACCTAGCAGTAAATCAACCAAATCTTAGACTCGATTAGATTTCATCGAATCCATTTGTTCCTAATAGAGCTTATTATACTATTTTATTCTCTTCTTCATTTGAAGCAATTATAAAAGCTTCCCTTTCAATCTCAAACCAACAATAGGGAATTCTTTCACGATTACTACTTCGAGATTGGGATTACTCGTGATATTGCTCCATAGGAATACAATCAGGCAACATATCACTCCTACTAGCTTCAAGAGGAGCATGATATTCCATATCATCATGCTCTGTGGATGCTAAATAAACCATTCTTGTGCTCCAACTAGTCTAGGGATCCTCTATTTCATTTAGTTGGAAATCCCCATTTACCTCACCTTTTTCAAGAAAGTCCTCTTTTAAGAAAACGACATCTCGTGACTCAATTTATATCATTCTTCCAATTATGACTTCCCCTAAAAATACATATCCTTTAGAGAATTATTAGTGTCTTATGAACATACATTTCTTCCCCCTCAAACCAAGTTTTCCATATTCATGAGAAGTATTATAGATATAAGTTGTGTAACACTATGGGCTCATTTTACTTAAGTTAGGCTTCTCACCTTTCCACAACTCATATGGGGTGGAAAGAATAGCTTGTGATGGCACACTGTTAAGAATGTAGGCTGTAGTGTTAGAAAGGTACTATAAAGGCAATCACCTTTAGCACTTATGGTACAAACTCATTTTATATGAATAAAAGACATTTTCATCTATTTGATATTCATTTGTATTATGAATTGATAGGATCTTAAATCAATTAATAAAATCCATGATATAAACATAGCATGGAGGAAATCATGATGAGGTTATGATGTTGAGATTCCTATCATGTGCAATTATGGTTATACCTAAACTATCTCTAGTCATATGATCAACAAGACTAGATATTGTTGATACGGATATACTACCACGTGTTATACTCATTGATTGGATCAAACAGTAATCTCATAATCTGTAGACATGAGATGTCTACAGTCAACTTGTGGATGCTTGCTAGAGTAGCCAAGTTCATTGGATGACCTACTACGAGACCACCACATGGATCCTCTATTCTATATTAGTGATAGTCTCTCACTATAGCAATAGTGCAAGTATTCTTAGGCTTGAGGTGCTCAAGGTTATCTTGGATATTAATTCTGTATTTTGACTTCATTTCTTGTTGCCTCAGGAGAGGTCTTTCATAGGGTGGTAAATGGGTATAACTTAATGTATTCAAAGATAGTTAAGTAGTTGACAAAGAATTCACCACTTCTGTTAAAAAGAGAGTATACTTATGGCCTCTTGTCGAGATCATTACTCGGGAATTTCTGGCAATAGTAGAAATGTCATGAAGATAGTCTTTAGTAACATATCTATAAGAGTAATGAGTCTCAAGGACAAAATCTAACATCACTTGGACTAAGTACGAAGTAGTCAGTCTAGTGGCAGCTAACACTGAGTTCATGCTCTGAACTGAGTGGGGTAGAGGAAGGTGAAAGGATGAATTTCATAGATATTTATCTATGGAAAGATTTATAGTCAAAGATGAAAAGATTTGTAGTCAGACCTGTAACGCCTCCAAAGCAAGGCCTAAAAGGTAATAATATAAGAAGGATAATTCGGTAATTTAAAGGGAGAATATGAATATATATTGAATATATGAGAGTTATATTGTAAGGATAAGAAGGTATATTTAACATCCTCGACTGCCCCTACAAGCATTATGACATGCATTTCATTTGGATATATTCATTTTATAAATGTCATTCACATGAAACACATGCATACATATGGATTATGGCTTAAACGTGTTCACAAGGTAGAGTTGTTATATGTCAGCTTATCCTTATAGAAGTAAGTCGCATGTGTCAAGTTATCAATTAAATAAGGATAACATGGTATTGGAAATAAAATTAAATAAAAAATGATTAAATTAAAATAAATAAAATTTGGCTTAGTCAAATTAACTAAAGTAGACTATGTGATTAGATAGTATTTTTGGCATTGACTAGTTACATGAAAATAAATAATTAATTAATTAATCAAAGATGAGGGACAAGGAAAAAAAAAAGAGAAAGATAGAACAAAGTGAGGCGGTTAAGCCTTAAAATAAATTCTGCATTTTTCTTTTCTTCCATTGTGAACTTCTTCTATCCCTTCACTCTATTTTCTTCAGTTTCTCATTAAAGCTCAACCATAAATTGGTCACAGGTGAGTTAATTAATCCTTCCTTTGTTGTTAATCATGTTTTGGGTATTGAAGGGTCATGGTTTGTAGTAAGGAAGTTGTTATATGTTAATATACCAAACTTCTCAGATTCTATTTCTATACCAGCAACTTAGAGCTTTGTTTCCTTCATGTTAGAGACTGATTTTAAAGAAACACAAAACATCAAAATTATAGATTTATATCTTAGGTTTATGGATATTAAATATTTTTACAAGATCTTGTGTCTATGAAAGGATATTGGCATATGACTGTGACTAGTTTGGTTGAAAAACCTAATTGAATCACCTATAGTTTTGGCTCTTTTTCTATATGATAGAGTCCGTAATTGAGGAAACTCAAAACATAAAAGTTGTATCTCTATGTGTTAGCTAGCTTCGTACTGAATTACATGACCAGATTCTAGGTGGATGTTGAGTTATATTGAAGGGAATCGTGTCTATTCTATAGTTTGAGCTGCCTGCTTAGTGTCCTATGCAAGTCCAGCCACTTATTTGCCCATTTTTAGCTTCTTATAGGTAGAATCTGTTAATGCTCAAAGCATGAAAGTTATAGGTATATATCTTAACTAAATTTTGGTAAAAATGACTCCTCAATATGTTATGTATTCTGTGAGATATAGACTGGTCCGAATGTCAACTCTATTCTTGACCAGTCATAAGTACCCTACCATTAGAGGACCTTAGAGGCAGAATGTGTGACGCCCTACCTATTAAATCACCCTATAATAGGAACAATCCCATTATATAGATAGAATGTCACTATCTATGCTTCTTATATCTAGTTAATTATCGTTTTTATCTTATAAATTAAACTTGTAGATATTCTTAGTCATACCATAATGGCTCTTTTTTTTTTCTTTTCACATAATATACATTAGCATTTAGCTTTAGGCTCAAGCCCCATTCATGTACAGAATACATACATCATATACAAGCCATAACACTATCCCCATATGCATGGACTTATAAAATACAAAATGTAATAGATTAGACCCACAAATCGGGTCACAATGGCTTCTCTTGATATGGGCACTGGCTAGCTTCTCTTTATCAACTTCTACTATCTACGAACTCCTTAACCTGCATGAGAAAAACCTAGACTAAGCTATCTTTAACTTAGTGGTACATATAGGCATTAGAATTTTTCCATGCATCAAATAGGTATACAACATAAAATATAGCATGACATCATGTATCGTGGGATATAAACATATCAATCATGATTATGGTAAATAAACAAGTAATGTATCAACTATATACAGTAATTATGTTTATATTATATACATATTTTATACTTTTATTGTTAAACTTATTACCAGTATCTTTCATTGATCAACTTTGTTTGTCTTATTCATTTTCTTTTTCAATAAATAACTTCAACAAATAACTTAGGCCTCATTCCCAGACTATTCGAATACAGGGTGTGAAGTAGGTGAGCTAGTCATCCTTCTTATCTGTATGCTTATTCGAGCTCCCTTAAGTCAAACATGCTCACCCAAACCAAGGCTTAGCTAACCTGACTGAGTATAATTGTAATCTGTATGCTCATTCGAGCTCCCTCAAGTCAAGTATGCTTACCCAAACAAGGCTTAGCTAACCCGACTAAGTATAATGGATAGGAGTACTAATAACAAGAGCACCCAAGTTAAGGTTAAACAACCTAATCCTCATACTTCTCATCGATACGTATCGCTTATCTCCTTCATGATGCATCATTTACCCTAAAGTAGTCCTCAGGTAGAGATATGGGCATTTATACCAAAGTATCTCTTTGTTTACAATTACATTCTTTCTTATTTCCATCATATTATATATAATTCATGCATGTTCATATATCATATTTATGCTTACTAACATGTTTTCATATGTTTTTACATCATACTTTAACATCTGTGCATAATCAGCATAAAATAGACCCACCAAAACATCATTTAAACATAGGTCACTATTGCTGTGAACAATGTCTTCATGGCCATGACAAATATAGCTGGCCTTGAAGCCTGGTCGTGAAGGCTACTGGACTCAGCCTTCATGGTCTTGACAATTTCAGCATGGTTGTGACGCCGGTTGTGAAAGGTCCTAACTTGTGCCTATGGTCAAATTTTGTCAAAATTCCACTTTTAAACCCTTTCTAAACATGCATAGACATCATCCATGGTCATTAGAAACCAAAACAAACAAGTTATCTTAACTCTTATTATCCTTTAAAATGGGTCATAACCAAAATCACAACTCAAGCTTTACACACGCATGTCCCACTTTAACACATTAGTTGTTTTCTTGTTCATAATTATATTTATACATATTCAAACACTATAATTAACCTTTTTAACATTTGATCATGCCTTTTCATGTATAACATCATATTACATAACAAATAAACATACTCAACAATATTATTGCACATAACTCAACATTTACATGCATTTATCACATTTAAAGGGCAAATAACAATACGTATATGTACAAACCTCTATTAGGAGCTTGACAAAACTTAACTAACGAGTTATCAACCCTCCTTGTCAGTCTCCTCCTTCTTATCCTTGTTTTCCTATCACAAACAATGTTATATATCAAATGTTATGTCTATGGTAATATAGCAAAAACATAAAACTAACTTATGCTTTCCAAACTATGGTTATAATGCATGATTTCAACTCCATATCATGGTATCACACTCCCAATAACTTCAAAGAACATAAATACTCATAAACCCCATCACCCAACAACACAATCACCTCATATAATTTCATAAACCTATTAAAGAGATGGTTTCCTTATGTTTTCTTCCCTCTTGATGGCAAAAAATATCCTTAATCATGCAAAGAAATCTATAGGCTCTCTTGCATCAATTTTCTCTCTCCTCCAATCCTTCATCAAATTGGATATTTTCTTCAAATCTTGCTTTAATCTTGTTTTCCCTCTTGGTTTAGTGTTTAATTCACTAAAAAAAACCATGAAGAACCACTCACATGGGGTTCTTCAGTATCTATAGTCTGCTCTTGGGGTTTGAGAATGGAAAAGTTAGTGAAAAATGGTGATAAGAACATGAAAAAGCTTTTATATAGACCCTTTCACGGTCATGAAGGGCTACTGTAGCAACTGACATTAAATAGTCATGTTTATCCTAAAAATTCAACTGTCACGACCGTGACACCCCCTTGTCATGGTCATAACACTTTTATTTTTCACAATTATTGTTTTATTTTGTCTCATTCTTAAAACAGAAGCTAAAATCGACCAATATACCTCACATATACCTTACATATACATCTAATATACCTTTATAACAACATTAAATCTAATGCATATACTTTTAATTACCAATCTACCCCTCATATGTCATGTATTCATATATTGTGACTAATCCCTAATTGTTGGGTATTACAGAATGGATGAAAGCTTTCAACATGAAAAATGTTCCATTTTAACATATATAAGTTCCTACAAAGTTTCATAAAAATATAACTTACATGTTGTAAGATATAAAGGATCAAATTTAGTGTCCTAAAACTACCTATGGGTAGAAACAGGGTAGAAAATAGAATGCAATTAGAAACTGCACCAAAAATTGTACAATGCTCAAATTGCTCTAAATTTGCAATATGTTATAGCCTTACATGTTAGCTTTAATTAAATATAAGAATCATACAAATTGGACTAGTATAGAAAACATTATAAGCTACTCAACTCATAAAGGTCACACTGCTAAAATGGTAAAATTAATTAGTGGTCCAAGTTATGCATATTTCAACTTGTTTAAGTTTTACTAAGTTTATTTAGCTATAAATTGACCAGATATACATTTAATTAGGCTCATAACAAATTGGAGACCCCCAAGAAAGTGAGAAACAATAAGTTGAAAGTTGGAAGCCAAACAAAAGGTGAGTTTAATTATCAAACGATCTCTCTAGTACGTATGTTTGTTACTTACTATGTGCAACGTGACTTGACTTGCTGTTATATGAATTACATGATTTCTATGGTATGGATATGATATGAAAAGGTGATGAATGACTTAAATACATGGTTATGATATAGGTTTTTCTCATATGAAGTGATTGATGATTGAATATACAAATATGGTATAAATGCAAATGTTGAGCAATATTAGGTTGCAAATGCATATGGACTTAAAAGGTGTTGTTACTAGCTAAACGACTTTGTAAAGCAAAAGAAAAGGCCTATGGCCCAAACAAATGTTTAAAAGCAAAATAAAAGGCATATGACCCAAACAAATATTTAAAAGCAAAAAAAAAAAAAAGGCCTATGGCCTAACAAATGTGCAAATGTTATAAATGATCAAAATGCAAATGTTCACATAGAAATCCAGGGCAGTGTCCTTTTAGTCTAGTCACAACAAAAAGGGAAATGACACAAGCATAAGCATAATCAAATGAAATGTGTACATGATTTAATATTATTTATATTCATATGATATTGATAAATAGAATAATATGTAAAATGCATATGAATGACGATTATTATTTGTAATTATGAATTGCTTGGTACTTTAGAAAACTTTTGATGATTATTTGCATTGAGTCGCAACTCACTAAATTGCATCACTTTTTCAAGTAGAAATGAATAGCTCGTTCATTTTGGAAGGTGCATATAGACGCTATGGATCAAAGGTTACGGGCCAAGCCTCACCAATCTCTCTCCTTGCATTTCATATATGTATAGGGACATGTTTTCTACACTTTGGATTGTCTTTCTACATATGTATAAATGTAATATATATATGTCAAGTTGTGATGCCTTAATGAATTATTTAATGCTGCAAAGTGATACTATGCTATAATGATGGAAATAAAAAATATATATATCTCTCACTATAAACAGGATCCTATCTTATTACTGTGAAATATATGGTAACATAATACAAGTATAAGTAATATATAAAGGTATAAGGTGTTTCAATATTGATCAATTTTGGCTTTGATTTGCATTGAGGGATGAAAGAAATGAAGAAAAGTGTGAAAAACATGATTCATGCCCGTGAACAAAGTGTCCATGGCCATGGATGTTGTAGTCAAAAATAAGCATTGACTGTTTTTACTATATACATTCATGGCCATTAAGGATTTGTTCATGACCATAAAAGGATATATAAAAGCTTTTTACACGATCTTATCATCATTTTCACTAGTTTATAGCTCTCAAACCTTAAATACCGTCCATACACATCCAAGAACCATATGTGAGTGTTTCTCCATGTATTTTTGAGTGATCAAACACCAAAACGAAGAGAGAAACTAAGATTAAAGTGAGATTTGAGAGATTTACTGAGGAAGAAGATGAAGTTAGAGAGAGAAAGTGTGAAAGTTGAGGGAGCTTAGGTCTTCCACCAAATCAACCTTATTTTCTTCCTTCTTTGGGTAAGATTTCATGTTTCCCTTCCTCTTTAAACAAGTTTGTAGTTGATTGATATGATTGTAGATGGGTATGTTGGAAATGAACCTTTGGGTTGCTTAGGGGAAAACTTCCCTTTGAACTTGATTGAGATGTTAAACACATATTGGATGAGGGTTTAAGAAGGAAGAACCTAGCTTAATGGTTTTTGAGTTAGGGTTGGTGTATATGGCTTTGTATAGTTATAGATATTGATAAATAGCTTAAGTTAATGAGATATAATTGTGATTATGAGTAGAAAATGTCTTTGGAAGGTGGAGGTGGAATTGACCACCATGGAGGCTAAGCAAGCTTAAAGCTTGGATTTAGAGTTAGCTCCATAAGAGGTAGGTACACATGCATTTTAACTTGCTAAAACGAGATAACATAATATGGAATGATATGAGAATGTGATAGAGGGCCTATAGTTAGAAATAATTGATAATTAAAAATGAAAATGAATGTACATGACGTGTTAATCATGTCTATGGGCCATGAATGATATAAGAATGAAAGGAATGTAAATAGAAATAATTGATATGATATGATATTGAATAATGTGAAAATGCAATCTATGGCATGTAAATAGAAATAATTGATAGCCAAGATGAGAATGAACATATATGTGAAAGATTAATCATGTTTATGGGCTATAAATGAGATATGAAGGAAATAACTAAAGTTAAAGGTGATTAAATAATGGGATTTTGGTATGCTAAATGCACTTAAAACCATAATTTGTAAGCATATGATTGTTGATACCATTGCTAATTAAATTAGTTATGGTGGACATGATATGATATGACCTAGTATTTTAAGTATAAAGTTTAGTATTAATAAGGAATTTAGAATGCAATAAAGAAGATATGGAATTTGAATTTATACATGAGGTCATTAGAAATTTTAGTAATGATAAAAATGTGTGCATGAATATAGACCATTAACCTAATTGGTTTTAAATTACACTTAATACCTATATTAAGAATTGACAATTGATAGATGCACAAGCTCTATGAAGGCATTTAAGGTGCTTGAAAGAAATGGCTTAATAAAGGTAAGTATCTTACTTGAAAACTTGTGAATTGATGAATTGTGTGCATTAATGGTGGTTAAGCATGCTTGTGTGATAAGTAAGGTAATAATATGAACTATGAAAGCATGAAATGACATGTTTAAAAGTTAAAGGAGTTAATTTGAGTATATGGAAATGCATAAAATGTTAAATGAGCATGAAAGTGGCAAATGTGCTTAAAGTGTGATTTATAGGCATCACTTGTGTTGTTGAGCTTGGTTGTGAACCTAATATGTAATTATATGAATTATGTAAACTTAAATATGATTGTGTCAAATGCCTATGAATGATAGTTATATGTGTTTAGGAAGTGTTTAGAATTGCAAATTTGGTAAAATTTGATTATAGGAACATGTTAGGCCCTTTGCAACCAGCATCACAACCAAGTCTAACTATCATGGTCATGAATCTTAGTCCAAAATAAATAAGTGGTAGTTAGAGTGGGTTAGGGTTAAATGGATATGAATACTCATATAATAAATTAAATGGATAATAAATGGGTTAATAACTCAACCCATACCCACCTTAACCTATCCATTTGCCACCCCCATATCATGTCAATTTTGCTAAATGGAATAGTTAATATTGCTATCTCTCTCATTGGAAGGCACTGTCGTTTCCTATGCACAGACAAGAGCATTTTCTAGTTATCATTTATTTCCTAAACAAAATTAAAATTGTCAAATTAGGTAAATTATGAATTCAGTGAAATGTACATAGTTATTCAATTTGTACAGATGGTGGTAATTTATAGTGCATGACTTTTAAATTTATCTTAAATATAATTTCATTTAGATAATTGGATACAATTTACAAATGAAATTGGTTTATTATATATTTTTTAAATTTAAAAAATTACATAGTAAAAATTAAAAAGTACATTCAATTTATATATTGGTATAAGTGGAACTCCTGAAGTGCCGATCCTATAATAAGTTAGAGAAGTATAGATGCAATGATCCACGCATCATGATGCCACACATCAAGGGATCCTGATATAATATGGGCATGGCTCCTCACCGCATCCTCATCCCCCGATCTTTAGAACCTTGGAGTTGAGGATCATGCAGTTGATCCCCTCATCTAGTGATTTCTAAATAATGATAAAAGGGGCAACACATCTGCAGCACATTAAAGAGTGTCGAAGTTACAGGTGAGGCACAGTAAATGCGTATACGGCTAGGGTATGGTGGGTGATGGCTTGCATGAACAGTAAGTAAAAACCCTAGTCTAATAAACCCGGCTTAAGCCATATTAACACAAGAAACAACATGACAGCAGAAGAGGAAAAAGACTATAAAAACCCTAAGCAACATGTTCATCAGGCAGGTTAACTCTAAAAACTATTTAGCTTCCTATATTCTTATTTCATTATGTTTCCCTCTTACTGACTTAAGCATCGAAATGCTTTCGCCAAAACAACCCAGTCTTGCCATTTCCTTTCCAGTCTTGGAGGAGTGCTAAGCTAGAGTCAAGAGTTACCAAGTGGTGCAGTGAGCGCTCGCATGGCAGAAGAAACACTAGTAGGAGGGAAAAATCCTCACACCCCCCATTCCACCATTTTGGGCCCCCATGATACTCCTACATCCCCTCGAAATCTAAATGTTACCCTTGATAATATAGCCACCGAAATAGGACATGACAATCCTCCAAACATTCTCCAAATCCTATAGCAACTCATGACTACCATCTATGAAATGAAGAAAGATATAACTACACTAAAAAACCAAACATAGTAACCATGACACCTAACAAGACGAGCAGGACGAGGTTTCCACTCCCATACAAGATAGATCATTCGCCAACATCCCTCTAACCACACTTCCCCAATCTCCTAGGAAACACATATCATAAAGGCTGAACTATACGACATAGTGAAAAACCTTATTAAAGAATTCCAACCACAATCAGGAGACTTTGATTACAGTCTCAAGAACACCTCACCTTTAGTAGATCATATAATACAATATCCCTTTCCTAATATAAAGCTACCTCGCCTTCCTACATGTGATGATTCCGGAGAATCCTAAAGTCATGTCTCTCAGCTTCGCATAATTATAGCATTGTATACAAACTAGGATTATGTGCTCTGTAAGGTATTTCCAACTACTCTCATAAGCCAGGCCCAACAGTGGTATTAAGGCCTCAAGCCCAATAGTGTCCATTCTTTCGAATAGTTAACCCAACTCTTTAAAATGCAGTTCATCGGTAGCATGTGTATCCGCAAGGTATCAATAGATTTACAAAAGATATACCAAAATAAGGAAGAAACGTTGAGGAAATTTGTAGAACATTTTAATAGAGAAGTAGTTCTAATAGATGACCTTGATCACAGCATGGCAATCTAGGCATTTACCGCAGGAACAACCTCCAAACTCCTATATAACTCTTTGAACCTCAACAGACCCCATGCATTTACAGACCTCATGATGCGGGTAAGACAGAACATTCAGCTTGATGAAACCATGAGGGCAAATGGAGACACACCCAAATTGAGGGTCCCAACTATGCCAAGATCAATAGGAAAAAGTGAGCTGACCTAGGGACCCAATTACTTAGCAGAATGCAGTGACCGTAGAGACCACTAGCCTTATAGAGGAAAGCTAGATCGCAAGCAAGGATACTAGGATTGTTCTCAACCATACGATAAAAAATAAACCCCTCTGAGTGTTTCTAGAGGATAGATTTTGATGGCAGTCAAACATACGGGGGATCCGCTTAGATGGCCAGGAAAGCTCAGCTCTACTCATCCCAGAAAAAAAAACCAAAGTAGATATTGTGATTTCTATAGAGATCATGGTCATGACATAGAGGAATGTTGGCAATTATGAGACGAGATTGAACGCCTTATACAAATAGGGTCTCTAAAACAATTTGTCCATAACAAAAGGTAGCAAGAAAGATCATCATAGAGAACCACCCAACAGCCCGATAATAGACCCAAAGAACCTAGATGAGAGCCATCAGCCATGATCCATGTCATAGTAGGAAGAGTCAATCTATCAAATCATGCATAGAAAAAAAAAAGGGGCATTCACACGGTCAACTCAAAGAGCCTTCCCAATCCAGTCACTTTTTCAGAAAAAGATGGCCTATGGCTACCTCAAGGACATAAAGATGCCCTGGTCATTGATTACAGGATCTATAATATACTCTTGAAAAAAGTTCATATTGATAACAGTAGTGTTGTAAACTTAATGACAATGCAAGTGTTCCATACCCTGAAAGGAGCTGCCTCAAACCTATAACCAATCTCTACGCCACTCGTAGGATTGGGGGAAAAGCCTGTACAGGTGTAGAGATCTATATGGATGATAGTATAAATCAACACAAATGAGAATACGAAGATTTCCTAGTAAACTTCATGGTCATTAACATTCACTTCGCCTATAATGTGATATTAGGAAGGCCATTCCTCTACAACACATGTGCTTCCACATATATAAGATACTTAACCATGAAGATACCAATGATTAAGGGGGAGATCGTCGTGCAAGGGGATAAGAAGGCAGCAAGCGACGCTTGTATGATGGCATTGAAAGGCATAATAGAGATAATAATAGTGGAAACCCTTTTGACAGGACCAAAAGTAGAGAGACCCAAACCCACATAAGAAATAGAAATTGTCAGGATCGAGGAAGGAAGGAACCTCCAGCTAGGAGGGGACTTGGGTTAGGAAATAAGGAGTGATATCATCAAAGTTCTCATAAAAAATGCAGACACTTTCACGTGGTCCCCACACGACATCCAGGGAGCTAGCTCAAGAGTAATCACTCATTGCTTGAACGTCAATGAACAAGCCAAACCAGTGAAGCAGAAAAAGAGTAGACATGCCCCAGATAGGCAGGTGGCAATTTCTATGGAGATAGGCAAACTACTGAACATAGGGTTCATCAAAGAGGTACACTACCCGGAATAGGTCTCATATGTTGTCATGGTAAAGAAACCTAATGGCAAATGGTGCATGTGTGTCGACTTTACAGAGCTCAATAAAGCCTGCCCAAAGGACCTTTATCCTCCCCCCAACATCGATCAGTTGGTGGATTCTACGATAGGATACATAATGTATGCATATGCAGGGTATCATCAAATACCAATGGAGGAGAATGATTAAGAAAAACCACATTCGTTATAGATAGAGGTCTATACTACTATACCGCTATGCCGTTTGGACTAAAAAATGCCGAAGCCATATATCAGTGCATAGTGAACGAGATGTTTAAAGACCAAATTGGCAAGAATATCAAAGTATACGTTGATGACATGATCATCAAAAGTGCCAGACCGCGAACTCATGTAAAGGACTTAGAAGAAGCCCTCTCTATCCTGAAGAAATATAGGACAAAGCTAAACCCGGAGAATGTGTATTCGACTTTCGTTCTAGAAAATTCCTAGGATTCATGATCTTGCAAAGAGGGATCGAAGCAAATCTAGAAAAGATACAGGCTGTCACAAACATGCTTCCACCCAGAACCATTAAGGAGGTTCAGAAGCTCAACAGAAGGATCATAGCCCTAGGGAGGTTTATCTCTTATTCCACTAAAAGATGTCTGCCATTCTATAAAGCATTCAAATGCCTAAAGAAGTTTGAATGGAACAACGAGTACCAAAAATCCTTTGAGAACCCTAAAGCCTTCTTGGGATCACCACCCTTATTTAGTAAACCCATTAAAGGTGAGACACTGTACCTATATGTGTCCACTACCCAAGAGATGGTCGAAGCAATCCTAGTATGAAAAGAAGAAGAAAGAGAACAATATCATATCTACTAATATAGCCAGGTTCTTCGAGGGGCAGAGAAGAGATATTCTAATTTAGAAAAAAAGGCATTTGCCCTATACCTAACAACGAAGAAGCTTTATCTTTATTTTGAGGGATTCCAAATCACGGTAAGAACATATCAACCTCTTAAAAAGATCTTGCACAAGGCGAATGCCACAAGAAAGGTAGTAGAATGGGCCGCTTAGATAAGGAGCTTTAGGGTGCAATATGAGCCAAGGAAAGAATGAAAGCATAGATCTTAGCCAACTTTATGACTGAGTGCAACATAGAAAAACAAGAAGAAGAATAGCGCAAAAGGGGAATCGTGGACCTTAAATGTCGATAGAGCATTAGGATCCGGAAAAGTGAGGGTAGGTATCATCCTCACCAGCTCTATAGAATTCATAATCGAGTGTGCTATTCAGATATTGTTCCCAGCATCTAATAATGTAGCAGAGTACAAAGCCATGCTCATTAGAATCTAGGCATCTAGAAAGGTGAAATGGATAAAGTTTACCATGTAAAGTGATTCCCAATTAGTCACCAGGCAAATCAAAAGAGAGTTTGAAGTGAAGGACACACAAAAGGTGAAATACATAAAGAAAGTAAGACAATAAATCACACTATCAGAAAAGGGAAGGCACTGAGTGGTGCATTGAGCAGATCCCTAGATCAACTAATACAGAGGTTGATGTATTGTCAAAAATAACATTGGAAGGAGGACAGTTTCCTAAAAATGCCATCGCATAATCTCTAGCTTCTCTAAGCCACTCTACTGAAGGAGTCTTCCCAATTAACATGAATAGCTGGAAGAAGCCAATCATCGAGTGGCTAGAAGAAGACAAGACCCTCGAAGAAGAATCCGAGCATAA